>ML806905.1:3923-34951 GCA_009831015.1 Picea engelmannii
CCCTCTACCCCTCATTATAACCATTTATTTCATCCTTCACTAGTGTCTCTTCCGGTGACTTCAGACCCCACTGTTGAGAGCTATTGGAAGGTCCAGTGCTATTTGAGAGGAAGGACGTTACGTCTTCTAGGACACGAGCATTTTCTTTCTTTTGATTCCCCCACACGGAAAAAACCCACTTACCCATATATATGCTTCTTTCTCATTTTATATGATGCACATCTGATTACAATTTGACTTTGATATATATATATTGTGTACATAAATTACAACAAAAGACTCTTGTTTCTATATTTCTCTCACCACTTGTTGTACACATCTCACACAACTAGTCTGACATCATAGGGGAACCACATAACCCCTGTCGTTCACGACACTTGCTCAACCTCCCACCTATATTAGGGGGAGTATCTGGTCGTACCCGCTCATCGGTACCTCCTTCACACACTCCTGTGAGTGCTACCATCTTAGGATCAGCTTTGCTTGGTTCTACATTACTTGGGTCTACATCCCAAGGTCATCCATTCACTCGCTCTCCTTTACACGGGAGCGGAGGACACACTTCCTCTCAAAGAGGGAGCACCAACCCACCTAGTCCCCATCAAGGGTCAGGTTCACAAAACAATATGGCTGGAGCTAACCCTCCCCCACCACTATAGATGCCATACTTGGCCTCTCTCAACATACCGGATCTCACCAAGCTCACCAATGATCCTATATTGCATGACGCCACATGGCCTGCAATGCCAACAAAACTTCCTTCAGACATACCAAAGTTTGAAGGAAAGGTGGGGGATGACCCCGCCAACCACGTCATGACCTTTCATCTATGGTGCTCTTCTAATAGCATTATGGATGATTCCATCAGACTGTGATTATTTCAACGCACACTTACTGGCCCATCAGCCAAATGGTATGTCGAAGAAAAATCTGGGTCCCATACGACCTTTGAGTCATTGGCCAAAGCATTTTTGACCTTCTTCCAATTACCCATTCGCCATGACAATGGTCTAGAACTACTGTCCAATTTCAAGCAGACCTCAGCCACCCACATCGCCGACCACATTCATGAGTGGCGTAGGCGACATAGTTTGTGTAAAGCAGAAACCACCAAGCAACAGTGCCTTGACTGGTTTCTTAGATCACTTGTCTCTCTACTTGGTAAGGACGTCTCTTCCACCTTCCCTCAATATGAAGAGGAAGCCATTAGTAAGGCCCAACAATATGACCTTATCTACGCACAGTCAGGGTACTTATACACAGTACTTCCTGATCTTCCAAAACCTGTGCCATTTAGCCAAGACAAACCTGGGATGTCTCATTCAGCAGATAGACTAATAGGTACCACCACACACCATAGTCCACAACCCCAAATACCACTGATGTATGGAACACCTCAATACCCGCCGGCATATGGGGGCACTCCTTATTACCCCCCACCCCCTTCTCAATAGCCATACCCTATTGCTATACCTCCACCCATCAGTGGCCCACCACCGACACCCCCCATACATCCACCTATTCCTCCAAATAGTGGTACCCCCTCAACATCATCTTATAGTACTGGTGAAAGCACGCAGTCTTCCTATGTACCTTATGGATCGGTACCACCACAAAATCCATACTTCCCATTTCCTGGTCCTCCACAACCCATGGATCCCCCACATCCACATGCGGGGGTAAATTTTGTTCAACCTTCTGCTGCTCAATAGTACCAGAATTTTGAACAGTTGAACACAGCCAACCAAATTCACCCTTCGAACAACACCAAGAAAAAAGGACGGAACAGGAACAATAACAACCCTGGTCAAGGCAGGAATCAACCACAACACCAACCCATTGGGGGCAACCAGAACCAAGGGAACCAAAACCCCCAAGGGGGAAATAACAACAAATGCCAAGGGCGAAACAATGTTAAAACCATCCGCCCTTGTGCTCTTTGTGGCGAGTTCGGTCATTACACTCACTACTGCCCCCAAATCGATGATTTCAAAAGGTTGAAAGACTCGGGTAGTCTTCCCCATACCCCTGCTCAAACTGCCCCTCAGCAGGCACCACAACAGTATGTGCAACAACCCCCTCCCGCCGTGCTACAAAACCCCATCCCACATCAAGGTGTGATAAACACCCAACATGATGCACACCATCCCCCACCTCAGGCGGGACAATACCACAACCCTAACACTCCAGTAGAGCATACAATTCTCCTCACTAGTGAGGAAGAAATCCTTCTGCAAACACGGAATCGTCAGTATCAGACACCAGCTGAGTCTACTCCTATATCTCCAGAGACAAACCCTACACCGATGGGACCCCTGTTGGTGATCCCTCGCCCTTCCACCGACCCACCATTACGCATCCCTCGCATCCCCTTGTGCAGGAATGTGCACAACCCACAGGCTAGGGAAACTCATAATTATAGTTTGGTAGATGACTTAGCACAATCCCCGGCCGCCATGTTAGTCTTGGAAGTCCTCCAGAATTTCCCTACACAATGAAAGTCTCTGATTTCCACCTTGGGGGCAGTCGACCCTGCAGATACTCGACTCATCACCTTTGATCTTGACAATAGCGAACCTCGCCTTCCCGCCTTGGTCGCTATTCAACTACCAGTAAAAATACGAAACATCATAGTTCATCGGTGTATCATCGATGAAGGTGCATCTACATGCATCATGTCCAAAATAGTATGGAAAAAACTCGGTTCCCCGGAACTCATACCCTTCGCCATCACATTACGAGCTTACAACGGAAGACCATCATCTCCTGAAGGGCTCTTTCAAAATGTCCCCGTTGAACTCGGAGGCAAAACCATTCTCATTGATATCGAAGTTATCGATGCCCCACTCGATTACAATATCTTGTTCGGACATAGCTACATGTATGCTATGAAGGGAGTGGCATCTTCCGTCTTTCGGACAATCATGTTCCCCCACAACGGAAAGATTGTAACCATCGACCAAGTCTCACATTATGAGCCGAACCCATCTGCTAACCTCGATAACATTCTTCCTCTCATTCACACCAACAAAGACGCATACCCCCTCGTCGAGATGGGTCCTGGGATTTTTAAAGATCCATCCTTGTTAGGGACGTATCATGGAGCACCACCACTCCTTCCCCCTAATCAAGTATGCGTCGTCTCATCTAATAGAACTCATACGAAGGATACACTTCCTCCTCAGGAGGCTTCCGTCATTCCTGATGTCTTAGTAGTCACAGAACCACTCCAGCCAGAGCCTCCTGCGCATTCGTCGACCTCAACAGTCCATGAATCCACATCCCCTCAGGGGCATAGTCCCATTTTGGAGACACTCCCCCAACCCCTCACCCAAATTCCCTTCTTTTACCCTCCACCAGGTATAGAATATTTTCAGGTAGCCGCAATGCTCATGCTACCAAATATGGTGTTAGCAATCCCAGTTTGGTATTTACACCCACTAGAGATGGTCCCTCGACCATCCCTTCCCCCACAGGCAGGAATCCCCATGACGATTCCCGTCCTTACCCCCACAACCCCCATACACCCTAACCCCCCTGCTATCGTTGGGGGCAGGAGAAAGAAGAAGGAGCCCACCGCTCCACTTCCTCCACGTATCGCACCACCTTGTGCACAATGCGAGAAAGAGGGCCACCAAACCAACAATTGCCCATCCCTACCTGAATTACGGAATTGGATTCCCCCCAATCCACCTCCAACAACACCCGTCACTACTGCAAGTACCTCTACAACCAACCCTTCCAGTAGTAAAGGGTTGAGGACCAAATTTGCGTGTGCTATATGTTCAGAATATGGCCATTACACCCATCATTTCCCAGCACTGTTGTGCTTTCGGCATACAGTAGCGGCCTTACGCCAGAACTTCCAGCACAACCCATGCCCTGCAACGTCCTCTTCCACAAATATCACTGACATTCGTTATGTCACCACTTCCATCAATGAACGTATGAGATGCCCTTGCTCTCTCTGCGATTCATTGACTCATTTTACATACCGGTGTCCTATGATCCTTGCATATAGGCAACGTCAATTGACCCTGCTTCACCAACCCGCAGAGACAACAGTTGACATTACTTCGCCACTCGAAGACCTTCATGTCATTTCTCCTGAGCCCGAGGCACTCCCAACACCTCCATGGTTCTTTAATGACATCTCTGAGGATTTACCTCGTAATCCCCCCAACTCTCCTGTTCATTCCTCTGGGGACACTCTCCACCCAACCACCCTAGGTACTCCTTAGTACTTTAATATATGGTTCATGACGAGTGAACCCTCATCATCTGCTCACACCACTCCCCTAGCTTCTCCAGCAGGGGGCAATCCCACTAGCATTGAGATCACTCCTCACGACCCCTTATATTCCTATCGTTTCCAAAACGACGAAGAAATACTGGAAGAGCTACACAACCCAGACTCTCCCTGGGATGCACTACATCATCGTTCACTCTTCCTTCCATAGGAAGCCCTCATGCCTCCTAATCAAAATCCTGTGTACGCAGTCGAAACCAAAGATTTTATCTCATCCGGGCCTATCGATTGGTTCAACAATCCCATTCCTACCCCTGACGCATTTGAAGAAGGTAATATGGCCAACATTTCCCCCACCATCAAAATCGACATTTCCATTAAAAATGGCATCGTCGAAGAAATCATCATTGGAGCTGCTTGCACTCCTCAGGAAATCGTCACATATAAAGCCCTCTTCCAGGAATACAGGGATATTTTCACTTGGTCATACACGGAGATGCCTGGCCTCGACCCATCCATTGTTGAACATCGCATCGACACCTGGCCCGACATCACACCAGTTCGTCAGAAACAATGATCGCTACATCCATCCAAGGCCGCGGCTATCAAAGCCAAAATTGACAAATTATGTACAACCGGGTTTATTTACCCCATCGCTTCCACTTCATGGGTTTCCAACCCTGTACCCGTCGAAAAAAAATAGGGCACCATCTGCGTTTGTACAGATTTTTGCGATCTCAATAACGCATGTCCAAAAGACAACTTTCCAACGCCTTTCATCGACCAAATTATCGACGACTGCGCCGGCCACGAGGCTCTCTCCTTTATGGACGGATTCTCTGGATATAACCAAATTCAAATTCACCCAGCTGATCAATATAAAACCGAATTCATTACCCCGTGGGGTACTTTCTCATATTGTGTCATGCCTTTCGGCTTAAAAAACGCAGGCGCAACCTTCCAGTGGGCCATGACATACATATTTCACGATCTGGCTGAAATCATCCTTGCCTACTTGGATGACCTCACAACTCGCTCCAAGAAATGCACCCAACATCTTGATGATTTATGAATCATCTTTCAGCGGTGTCGTCAATACAACATCCGCTTGAACCCTCTCAAGTGTGTGTTTTGTGTCAACGCAGGGCGCCTCCTCGGTTTTATCGTTTCCCAAAACAGTATTACTGTCGACCCCCTCAAATTCAAAGCTATCACCGAAATTCCACCTCCTCGGAATTTACGACAACTTTAGAGTCTTCAGGGCAAAGCTAACTTTCTTCGGCACTTTGTCCCAGATTACGCCATCCACGCACATGGTTTCCTTCGCTTACTATGCCATGACATCCCCTTTCATTGGGATGACTATGCCCAATAGTCGTTTGACGATCTTAAAACAACGCTTTCAAATGCACCTTTGATTAGCGCACTTGACTACAATCGCGACTACATCCTCTACGTATCAGCATCAACTGTATCAGTAGCCGGCATCCTCATCCAGCTTGGAGATGACAATCGTGAACACGTCATTTACTACGTTAGTAATAACCTCTCGGGACCACCCTTGAAGTATAAACATGAAGAGAAACTTGCTCTTGCAGTTGTCCTTGCATTCCAGAAACTGCACCATTACATTCTGCTTCACACCACCAAGGTCGTCGCAGATTCCAACCCCATGAAATATTTTCTCAGTCGTCGACAAGTCTGTCCACCTCACAGGTGCACCCCTAGGGCGCGCCTTAAATTACCCTACCCGCGCATCCATGCGCTCATATTCAGTGGACAGGCGTGCAAGTATGCGCGCCTTCCACTGAATCGCCCACGCATGTGGGCCCACATCCTATAAAAAATACTCTCAAACCCCCTGTATGGCCCCCCGTACCTACCCTGCCCAAAAATTGGAAACCTATTTCTATGCAGGATGATCAGACCACTAACCTGACACTCGCAAACCACCGGTCGGATACCTCGTGCTCCCTGAAACTCCAAATCTCCTCTGCAATCTGCTCATCCAGTCACTGTAGCTGTAGGTACAAATGAGGTGGCAATTTGGGCCCCATAGCTATATATAGGCCTTTTTCCAAACTTCCACTCACCATTTTGGGAGCCCAAGGTGTCCATTTTGCAAACCGTCTTCAACCACGGGATCAGCGTCCCACCACCTACATCATAGCTGTCCCTGGGTCACTTTTCATCCTAAGCCCCCAGGGCACCTTTTTTCCACATCATGGTCAGGTACGCACATGCATTGTCACATTTTGTCAAATACATGCTCATATCTTTGATTCTCTTCAGATATTGTTCACTTTGGGTATTTGGTTGTTATATGCGCAGGTACTTGCTCATCGATCATCAACATCATCCCTTCAGGTATATATCTTTAGCACTGGCATGTAGTCTCTCCCATTGTATTGCATTTACATTTCCAGTCACACCCGCTGATATTGGCCTTTAGGATCCTCCTTCCCGGCTCTGCAGTACCCACACCTCCATTTTGCATCTTTGGTACTGTAACCCGATAGCATTCTCACCCACATGAGTTGTCCCATTCATAGCACCTTTTGACACTTTTGACACTCATGCTGTTCTTCATTACCCTTTAAGGATGGGAGTCCCGATAGTCTTTTCATCATGTCGTGAATCAACCACATACTCCTTCTCTTCATTTTGCTAGCTTTCCCACACGGACTCCCAGATTATCTCTTGATGGTTCTATTTTATACCTGCACCTCCGCAGTATCATGAACCCTCCATTTCATCCACAATCAGTTTGCCCATCTGCGAACCTACCTTCATTAAACCTACCTCATACAGAAACTCACCAATGGGGCCCCCACCCTTCATCTATTTTCCAAGAAATTGCGGCCCTCCCTGGGGCACTCATTTCACACTGGGGCACCCGTTTCTGTATTTGTACATTTTCCCCAAATTATTCATTATTTATTGTACAAACACCTTTATTTCTAGCCTTCACAGTTTCTTTTGTCGTCACCATTGGTGACTTGCTTCATTTTGGCCACGCACAACCCATGTCATCCTTGGTTGGAGCATTGCTTCTCATCTACCCTTGCCGACATCATCCATATCTTCAGAGTACTCCACAGGTCACTTACCTTCACCCTCTAAATATTTTTCACCTTGTCCCGCCTATGGCACAACTTATCACCGGTCTTGTCGTCTCCCTGACGCTCGACCTTGTTACACAGTTGCGGCCACTTCATCTCATACTTCCTCCAACCAAGGGCAGTCTTGAGTCTTCCCACTTCTTGACTTCGTCTATATACCTCTGCCACTTCCTCACCTCAGTAGATTCTATGAAGCCCTTTGCTTCTGGGAGTCACGTTCCCCTTTTGTCGACAGCAACAAACTTTTTCCAGAAGGGCGACAGTATCTTGATTCTCATTCTTCATTTAATGAGAGATCTCGGATGACACAGGGTGAAACATCATTGCTCCCTGCTGTCGTTGGCCCCCATAACATTCGACGCCAACACTTTCTCATGTTATGGTGGGTCTTACTTTGCGACTATTGCAGTTCTTTTTATCATTTTTTGAAGACCTATGAACCTGGTAGGGCCATCAATGCCCACATCATCATTGCTACTTATTACCGCGATCATTGCCTATTGTTCAGAGTATATTCCTTTGCAGAATTGTCTTTTGCCTTTTTTATTACCACCCCCGAGGGCGCTGCAGTTATCTACACCAACACTTCCATCATCTTTTGACAGAGTTACATAACACGAGCATGGGGCATGCCCGCCTCGTTTGTACATAGTTGTATATTGTTCCACACCTTATGGAAGGTCGGATTCTACCAGTTCCTTTCTTCTCCAATGGATCGCTCTGAATGGTCTCACTATTGCTCTCTCTTACAACCACATTCTCAGTAGAAGAAACATTGATGGATTTTGGCTATACGTATTCTCCTAACCTCATCCATCAGGGGGCATCTGTTATCACTGAAATTTCGTCCACACATGGCGACAAGAACTCAACATCATCAAACAGGAATGAAGTCATTCATGGCACTGAGTTAATTTCACAACATTGCAAAAGGGTAAAAAACTATACAAAGTAACCAAAAATTGAAGGGCACTTTACAAAAGTTAGGTGCATGCGCATATGCGCGGAACATAAACGTACAAGGCACGCATGCGCGCACGACACGCGGTTGTTGGCGCAAAAACCCGCGCACCTGCTAAACGACGCATTTATGGAATTGATCGGCCTCCCAACCACTTATGGATCATCTCCCAAGCCGATTTGACTCCCAAATCTGAGCTGAATCCGCATGGTAGGCTGGTCAAAGACCTAATTAAGCCCTAAAGAGCCCATTTTCACACCTCAAAGGAGTTACATAATCACCCAATGCTATGCTATAAAAATCCATGAAGAAACATCATTTTCTCAAGGAATTTCATGTAATGTTATGCTGCTTATATTGTTTCAAAGACTCACTCCTTGACAATAACACATTAGCACCATTTCATTGAGCCATTCACCTCTCCATTGAGTGAATGTGCTTGGAGTTCTTTCACCATCATTCTCATTTTCTCATTGTAATGAGAGCAAGTTTGTGAGGACACAAGAGCCTTCCTTTGGGGGAAGAAGGGACTCACAGTCCCCTTTATTCATTGTGCTTTGATTTCATCAATCGAACAGCCTAAAAACATTGGTGATATTGGTCTTTTTGTGTTTTTATTTCTTTATCCATATGCTCATAGTTTTAGTTTGTTTTTATTTAATTCTTGCTTATAGTTCTGTTGTTCTTTTCCTAACCCTTTCCTCTACAGCTGTCATGCTCAGCAAGACCCAATTGGGCATGTAAGCATCCTTTATTTTCTCACAACGTGACAAATTGGGTGAAAACAAGTTTGATTGGTGCTTCCTGCATCAAAAAGTTTCATTATCAAGTCTATGCTACCAGAGTCCTCCATATGTCTCATGATCTCATTCAAAAGATGTCTATAATCCTGTGTCGACCATTTCTCAAAACTCTTGACTTTGCATTTCGGCCATACCCACATTGTGTCTCCGAGTTACATGAAGTTGTAGTCCTACCATGAACACTAGTCCTGCTTTCATTATGTATAGATAAACTTGAACCCAACAGTCGACATCTCCTCATTGGTCACCGACTAGGGAGTTTCCCTTGTGTTCGACGACAAGAAATCTATTCACACATTGGGATTCATGCAGTGCCTTGGATGCCATTAGCCTTATTGGTGGTTTCATCTCCTTTGGCAGAAGTCTTCCGTATTGGTTGTTATTTAGAGGGTCTCTTTCATGCATAACTTGCATCTGGTGCATGCGAGAGACGCACAAGGTTGTTTGTTCATGAACATCATATTCGTATGAGTTCCTCCAAATCATCAAGATATTTATTTGTACCTCGTTCTGAATGATGAGAGATTCCTTAATTCTCTCCTTTCAGTGGGTCTCCTTCCATCAAATTCAACTCATCTATTCTGGAAATGAGGCCTAGATTCCTATGAATACCTAGAGGCTTGAAGTTATCAGTGGTAGGTTCTATCACCATCGACATTTAGGAATACATCAATGTCTTGTGATCAATGGATTCTTCAAGTGTTCGACCTCAACACCTTTATTCACACTTGTAAGAATGTACTCAGTGCCTTGATACCTACTTTCATTATCAGTGGTTTGTCTCATGTTTGTTAATGGTATACCTTAATGACTGGTAATCATATGGAGTCTCATTATGTTCGACCTCAACTCCCTTATTCACATGATGTAAACTTGCACCTTTGGCGGGTCGTGTATAATAATTGAAGACATCATTTATAGTCACAACTTTCCTGAGTTGTTGCTATCATTCATTGGACCAGTAACTATATGACTTTAGTGATCATGGGAGATCAAATTGTAGTCCATTGTATACATATATCTTCATATATAATTTGAGACCGGTTTTCACTATGCCTTGTTCGTGACTATGATAGCCTATGGCATGTATCTACTTTGTATTTCCTATTCATTGCCATGAACAATTGTTTGGTATATTTCCACATGGATATGTAGTGTAAGTCAAATTGGCAGTCATGTGTACAAAGTTATTATGGATTGTAATATTCTTATGAGTAACTAGTTCGTCCAACTGGGTCTCCATTACTCCACTTCTGGGAATTATAATGTATTTCGGCCATCACAGATACTCCTCTGACCTCATACATTAGGGGGCATATGTTATAGAAATATTTTCCTCACCCCATGCAACTTTCTCATAAGTCCCTTTCCATTTCCCTATGTAGACTTGAAATCCCTTTTTGCAGTTCCTAGAGATAAAAATAATATTTTTCCACATATACGTGCCCTAACAACTATACAACATGTGCATACGTAGGTTGCACCATTACAGCCTGCATACATCAATTTTTGTGCCCAAAATTAAAAAATGGTGTCGGGTTTCCATGTGACATCAAAAGATCCATGATCCTTGACCTTCCATATACTGGAAACGGTCTGAATCGACCTTTCAGTTCCATTTGAAGGCTATGAATGGGCCATATCCAAGCCGTCAAGAAGAAGAATAATTCAACTTTTTCAGAGAAAAGTTACTCTGGAGAAATTATTCACTTCATACTGATTTTTCATCCCTTTGTCCTTTAAAGTCTAAACACATTGTTCATCCCCCAATATCTTCCCTCTTTGATGGATAACTTCATTGTCTCTCTTATACGAGCTTTCCTTTGGTGGAGGATTGAAGTGGTGGAGGCCCAGCTGGAAGGGACTTAGTTTCTGGGTTCTGAGACATGTCGACACATAAGTTTTTCACTCACACACTTCTGTTGATCATATTTTAATAGAAATTATCTTTTCTCTTCCAATTAGTGTCTTGCAAATATTTGAATTGTTATTCCATGGGCATATTTGTTATGAATATTGATGGATTATGCTATTATATGTGCTAACTTTATATATTATCATCATATGCTTGCGTATATTGGTTTTTGAGAACAAGTTGTAGGTATATAGATTTGCGTTAAGTGCTCAAAGGTGGACTTCATCGAACATCTGTACGAGGTAGGCTCTTTATGTTGTCTTGATATCATGCTTGTTTATATAACATACTTGAGATTAGAGTTTATTTCTGCAGTCCTTTCCGTCTGTTGTGGTTTACCCCATGCCATAGAGTGACTTTCCTCGTAACAAATTCCATGAAAATGTAGTGTTTTTCAATGGCCCACTCTCCCATCCATGATATACAATTGAATAAAATGAAGGATCATTTTCCAACTTTGTCTGGATTCTTGATAGATGAAGATTACCAATTGAGTGAATTTTTTTGAAATCCTTTCTACAATGTAAAATATTCCCAATGCGATAATCATATCCTATATTGGTTGATATCATGCATCCCATCAAATATGAATTTTTCATGCTCTTATTCATTGAAAAATATTTCTTTCTTTTATTCAAGGCATACATGTAGTCCATGCTTTTCAAACAATTCTTTTGACAACATTCACTTGAAATCAATTCACTTATGGAAATGGATTTAGTGAGAAATTATTTCCTAGGCCTTATATAACTAGAATGATTTGGATTCATATAAAAGTTCTCACATGGTCCTAGACACAATGTTTCTTTTCAATGTCTCCACTATTTCATCATCCTCACTGGAAGGATTTTCCTTATCACCACAAAGAGTATCAGGAAAAACATTATCAGGAGACTGAACTAGAGAATGTCAATCACCTTGATTTGTTGTAGTTGAATGATTGAGAACATCATCATCAACATAATCATTTGGAGAAAAAGCATCATCAACATTGTGTCCACCATTCACATTATCATCTTCATTTCTTTCAAAATCACCACTTGAGTGAAAATTTTCACCATCCTACTTAGTGCCTTGAAAATCTTCATCAGTATCTTGAAAATCCTCACTTGGAGGAAAATTAACATCAACATTGTTTCCTTTTAATTTATCACTCGAGAAAGAGTTTGAAAATCACCACTTGAGAGATATTATTCATCATCTTCATTATTGGCTTGAAAATCCCCACTTGGAGGAAAATCTTCGTTATCCTCATCGGTACCTTGAAAATCCCCACTTGGAGGAAAATCATCATCACCAACATTGATTCTTTTAAATTCCTCATTTGAGAAATACTATCCATCATTGCCATAATATTCATCATTACTTTTAAAATCCCCACTTGGGGGGAATTATTCATCATCCTCATTCGTGCCTTTGAAATACTCACTTGGAGGAAAATCTTCATCAATACCTTCAAAATCCTCACTTGGAGGAAATTCATCATCATCAACATTGTTGTCTTTAAATTCCCCACTCGGGAAAACGTGTCCACCATTGTCATAATCATCTTCATTTCTTTTAAAATTTCCACTTGAGGAAAATTCTCCTTCATATTCATTGGTGCCTTGGAAATATTCATCAGTACCTTGAAACTCCTCACAGGGAGGAACATTTTCATCCCAATCATTTAAATGTTGATCATAGTCTCCACTTTGACCTAATTTTTGATTATTTTCATTATTATTAAAGTGTTGAATAGATTTATCACCATCATATTCCTCCTCTTCATCATCAATGACTTCAAAGTCCTATGATTTAGGACTTTCATGAGGAACACGTTGAATAAAATTGCTTGTACTATGATCAAAATTCTAAATATCTGAAAAATGTGACACCTCATTTTCATTACAAACATTCCTATCACATTTCCTAGTCCCAACAGAAGAGGTATGCGAACAATTTATTGATGTCTCAGAAATACAATATTATTTATCTGATGAAGCCATCCCTTATCTCTAAGAACATAGAATGATACAAATGATCACCCTCCCTATGGCATTATTATAACATGCATAATGATCTTTTCCCTCTAAATCCCCCTCCAAACTTTTCTCCCCAACCCCCCCCCAAAAAAAAAATTTCCCCCCAAAAATATTCCCCAAAATTTCACCCCAAAATATTTCCTCCAAAATTTCGCCTCAAAATTTTCCCTCCAAAATTTGCTCCCAATTTTTCGCTTATTTTCCTTTAAAAATTAAAAACAACTTTTACTCTTTTATTTCGTTATTTACATGTTAAATACAATATTTATCATGCTTATTTATTTATCCCACATTCATTAAACATATTGATGATCCATATAATTTTAGATATATATGTACACAATATACCTAATTTTTATTTATCCCACATTTGTTATACTAACAATAATTTATATCATCTGTGTTATATATACACAATCTTGTTTTATATTTTTACATTGTGTGATATCTGTAAATTATAACCTTGTACAATATCTACTGCAAACATATATTCATTAAAGGAACATAAAAGATACAATGGAAAATACAAACATTACACAGAGATTTTTCCCCTGGAAACCCAAATTGGGAAAACCAACATATTCTATATTATTCATCATATTACAATGTTTACAATACAAAATACATATACGAGCCAATGTCATCCAAAACCCTAACCCAATGAACTCGATTAGTCCAAAACCCTAATTCCTTAACCGGAAATATAAAACCATCGGCAAAGAAACCATGTGCTAAAAAACCACCTAAATATAATGCGGCCCTGATGCAGAATTTTTTTTTCCAGGGGCACTGCCCCCGAACCCCTGCGCGCTCGACGCATATGCTCAGACACTACTACTCATGCAAAGAATATAACACATACTCAACATTATCTTGGGCAGTATTTTTTAAAGGATTTAGAACAAGCTATAAGGGAGAAACATCGAGAAAAAATCCGAGGAGAATCTATCTAGCATTTCAGAGGGTTAGTTATTTTTTAAATTCTTACCATTTACCAAAACAACAATTATAAGATTATCTTTGAATCACATAATAATTTTTCATGCAAAAATTAAAAAACCTTAAATTTGTTTCGATGCTTTCTAATTTTTTCTAAAACAAACCCAACTTTTTTAAAAATTTGAGACTTTTTTCAAAAACAATTAACAAAATCCTTAAGATTTTTTGAAAAAAAGTCAAATTTAGGTATAGTTTTGTAAAAGAATTTAGCTTTTCTATTATTTTTTACTTAATTTTTTATAGTTTTGTCCAATGGTGGTTACTGGGCAATGTTTGGGGCTTAGTCGTGCGGTTTGGGGCAATGTTGGGCATCGCCCTAGCCCGACCAACCCCATGGGTTTGCCCACGGCTTGGCCACAAGGTTGGCCAAGCTAGGGCGATGTTGGGCATCTCCCCATTCCCCATGGACAAGCCCTGGGCGTTCTAGGGGCTTGGCTATGGGGTCTGGGGTGATTCCCGGCATTGCCCCATCCCCCCACGACCAAGGCATGGTCCCTGCATAAGCCTAATAACTCCATGGGTCAAATTTTTTAATTTTTTTTTAAAACTAGTTCTTATATTCAATGTTTTTTTTTTAGTTTATTACAATGTAAAAGGATTAATTTATTTTTTTATCTTATAGGAAAATGGAAGGCAATATATTATCTATGAATATATATGGATCACGACCTGCAATAATCACATACAAAAATGCAACTGGAACCTCCATGGATGTTAGGAAACAAAATGATAGCATAACACCTGAGCTATCAAGGGAAATGAAGAACGTTAGAGACTGGAAATCTTTGGAAGGTGAAAACAAACTGGAATATTCTTGGTTTGTTAAAGACAAGCAAGGCAACAATGGAGATTATATATATTTGTATTGTGTTGAATTAGAACATGTGCAAGGGAATTATTAGGAACTTGGCTTGTTACGAGCTATATATTTGGTGCCAACCACAAATATTGTTTATTCACTTATCAAACAAGACATAACTTATATCAAGTTTATATATTGTTTCAAATTGAGAATGGATATTTTTCATAATTATGTGCATCCATCATTGATGACATTAAGAAAGGCAATGTAAGTTTTTTATTTCTATTTTTGTGTTGTTTATTATTTTTAGTATCATGGTAATTTTTTAATTTTATTTAACATGAAAATGTTATATTTTATTTTTACAGGATTTTTCTGAATGACTTTCACATATGTTAGTCGGGATTTACTCTACAGAGAATAATATTATGGATGCCATCAATGATTTTCATATTGAAAATACACAAGAAGGAAGGAAAAAGAAACAAAAAGTAAGGGAGGTTGAACCTACAAGAGTACATGGAGAAGAACATGAAATAAGAAAGAAAAATCCTCATTCTAGAAATCCTAAAAGGGTTACATTTGAAAATGAGGAAACTCTAATTGAATATTTTGTTGAGATTGGTACCAATGAGGTTATCACTCCTTATCGCAAAAATAATAAACAAGATAAATGAAAAACAACGATGGTTGATTATGAGTCTATTCCTATTGATTATGAAGAAATCATTGATTTGTATGAAACACAATTAAATCATATGAGGAAGAAAACAAATGTTGATAATTTTCAAGAAGCCATCGTTATCTTAGAGTATTATAGTGAAAGTCCTAAAGGTAGCAGAGAAATAATAACACGAGGTGTGATCTAGAGGATGGTATTATGAAAAAAACAGAAAATGCTATTCAAAATAGAATGAGGAAGGAAAACTTAGTTGATGATGGCCACACATTTCAGTTTAATGTGAAACAACTTTATAAACCCACAGAAGGGCAAGAAAAATATCAAATTAGAAAACCACATCACTTGTATATTCGCAATTTGAAAGAATTGATTAGGTACAATCCATATGCACATGTGGTTGACTACCTAGTTCTTGTTGACCCAATGGAAGTTCCTACAAGGGAATAATTTGATAGATCACAATGTTTTGACTACAAATATTATGTGATTGGAGGAAATTATTCTGCAGAGGCTAGAAGAGAATTGATGAAAGAATATCCCAATAATCCTCTTTTTGAGATAGTCAAATGCATAATTTTTGTTGGTTTAATAGAGTCAGAAGAAAAATTACTGGCATGGGATCATAACAAACAAAATGAGTACAAGATGTCTATGAATTTCATTCAAAGGGTGAGATTTATATATAATGAATTTTTTGAAATATGTCATGAGAAGAGATCAAATGTTGATGTTAAGTTTCAGAAGAAATGTTGTAAGGAAACAGGATTCTCACTTGATGATGAAAATACAAAAGAAAAAAATCACAAAGGAAGTGATATATTTAGATTTGTGAATAGATTTTTTCAATTGGGATTTAGAACTGGACAAGTATGAGATTTGATAGATGTGATCTTCACCCTATGTGAAAATATTAGTATAAAAAATCACAGAATTAAGAAGGCTAAACCATTGATATGTGGCACAAGTAAGACATGGCCTAACATAAAAAATCTTCCAGATAATATGACTATAACACATTGAAGATCAATACAAGGAGTGAAGAATGATAAAATTATCATAACTATATTATCACGTGTTAGGTCGGGAGAATTGTCAATGGAAGAAATGCATGATGAATTTAAAAAGTAAGTTTGTTGAGTTATTTTTATTTATGTTAGGACAAGAGAATTAAATTTTTAAGTTTAACATATTAGTTTAACATTAATTTTGTTTTATTTAGTCACAAGGTGTATATGAGAATACAAGAGGAAATGGTCAAGATGTTGAATGAAGAAAGTTGGGATGATGTTAAACTCAACTATCCATATTCAAGCTCTTCGGTAGTATTGAAATAATTTATGGTTTCATTAAAAAATGTATGCTGATTTATTATAATAGTTATAGATATATAACTATATGTTTGTTTGTTTCATTAAATATTCTGAAGAAGAATACATATGGAGTACCTGAAACTTTCAAAAGTTTTATTCAAAAATCCAAGTGTTGGCATAGGGGCAGACCCAGGGTTCAACGCTTCAACAAGGCACCAAAACAACCCTAACTACTGGCCCTTTCGGCAACACCTGTGAAGTACGTGAGTCTCACCTGAGATAGAGGAAGGGGGGGTTACAAGACTCAGGTGTCTGTAACCAAGTTGGGACACGGATATGTGATTATACCACTTCACAAAGTACTTAGAAGATAACATATATTATTTTATTAACTTTTATTAATATCGCAGAACAAATCCTAATATAGATTAGCGCAGTAACAATAAAGATCAAGTACTTCAACCACTTAGCATACAACACAAGTTAAATATAGAATTCATCCATAAGATCAAGTAAAGAATTAAAAAGTATCAGATCTATCCATCAATGAAAAACACAACAGACACAATATTTACATGGTTCACCCCAGTGTGGGGCTACATCCACCAACTTCTTATTCTTCTCTATTATTCTCCAATCTCTTACATTCATCTGCTCCTATGCACTAAGCCACATAGCCAGGCTTCGCAGAGGATAAGAGATCTGCACACTGGGCACTATATCCTCCTTCCCAAAATTAGGTCAAGGCACAAAGCCAACTCCTTTACCGAGCACAAAGCCTTACATACACATTCTGTTGTACAAAAAAACTTAGAACTATTTGCACTTTTCCCTCTAACCTATTCTCTTCTCCTTCTACATTACATTCTTACTTATTTATACTTTTACAATAAGGCCTAAACATAGGTAAACCCATGGGCCGACATCCCATAACCCTTTACAAAAACCCTAATGAACCCCTTGTTGGGTCCACAAATCCAACCAAACAAGTGACATCCATGATCTCAGCTCCGCCTGGGTGCTCCTTCCTCGATCACTGCGTCGAAGTCCAAAAAGTGGTCAAAACTGACCAAGATTTCCTCAAAACTTGGTCGAGGGCCAACAGGCCCCCAACACTCACCTGTGACTCATCCTGAGTCACTCAGGTCTAGGAAATGTTTCTTCGAAGGCCTCGAGATTCACTCGATGAACATCGACTTGCTGCTTCACCTGAGCCTCTTGCTCAATGAGCTCTTGAATCATCTTCTCTATAACATGCCCTTCCAGGTGTTGTTCTTCTTTCATAACCACTTGTTCCAGTTGCGAGCCTTGTCCTTCAATTTCTTCAAACACCTTGCAAGCCTCATCCCGCACAAGTTGAAATTTCTGTGTGACTTCCATTACTCTTCCCTGAATGGCAGTAATTTGTTGTTGTACCACGCACTGTTCGTGTGATCTTTTCATTCTCACGACTACAGTGAGTAGCTTCGTCTGTGCCTGTACTGACAGTGATGGATGCTACGCCTCCTGTAGCTGTGCTTGCAGTTTCCTTATCTCTAGATATTTTGTGAGGTGTTCGTAAGTCTGTGTTCTTATATTTCTCAGTTGTTTGCATTCTGCGGCAAGGGCCCTAATCATTCCAACTACGTTCTTGACGGATTCCTCCCTTTGATCGTGCACTTTTTGCGGAGTGCTTGGTACTGCTTGAATCTCCAACTCTGTTATCCTCACTTGAAGCTGCTGGATGGCCTCAACGAGCTTCGCCACTTGAATCTCGACCGATTCTTGTTCTTCTTGTGCCAAGCTGGGGAAGTGCTTTATTCACCGCTTCTTTGACCGTAGTTTGCTCTGTGAGCAGTTGGTCCTTTTCTCTCTGTATATTTGATTTTTCCTCTTCGAGCATTGACCAAAACTCATCTCTATCATTTTTGTAGGCGGTTACATAGTACTGCACAACTCATAGTTTCTCTAAGACTTCTTCTTTCTCTTGTTTCAAGGCTTCTGTAGCCTTATCTTTTTCTTTCTAGACTCCCTTAAGTTGAGCCTCTGTCGCATCTGCTAATCTTCTCAATTGGGCGGGCTCATCCCCCAATTCTGCAACTTGTGAAAAAGAGGGCACAGTAGACACTGTGCTAACGGATTGTAATATACCAGATATAAAATGTATGTAGAACAGAAATAAAATGCTAGTAATGGAAGAATAACAACAATATAACCAGAATATTCACCACAATAACACTGAAATGATATAAGAATAACAACATAAATAACACTTTGAATTTGAAAGCAATGTTCACGGGCCTCTTCGAGGGGGAAACCTCCAGTTGAGTAGAGCTCTATTACAATAATATCCAAGCTAGGGTTCTCATACTCTCGACTCCTATTTATACTAAAAAGAAGCATCTAGAGGAAGATCCTTCTAGAAGCGAAAGCTTCTATTAGGTCTTCTTACATCCGCCTTATTCTATTTTATTGAAAGGCCTTATTAATATTGACCTTTATTACATCCAAATATATTGTTCTACCTATGTGCAGGTTAGGACCCTAACATGTCCGCCCCCTTAAAAACAACCTTGTCCTCAAGGCTTGAGATGAGGAAATTGTTGCAGAATGGTAGCTGGTTCCGAAGTGGCATTTGCTGGAGTTGTATCTTTCCACTAGACTGGCACTTCCTTGATGGTTCTCTGACGTAGGCAACGCTCACACTAGTCCAAAACTTCTTTTGGTTGTATCCAAATGGATCCTTCTTCAACTAACTCTGTAAGGTTGGTTTGAATTTCGCACTTAGCCCCAATCACCTTCTTTAAGCATGAAACATGAAAAACAGGATGTAGCTTCGAATGGCTAGGCAAAGCTAATTGATAGGTGACTTGTCCCACACGCTTGAGCATGGTATAAGGACCATAAAATTTGGGCACTAGCTTCTGACAATGCTCGGCCTTGAGGGAAATTTGCTTGTAAGGTTGCAGTCGAAGAAACACCTGATCCCCTTCTGCAAATTGACGTTCAGAGCGACCTTGATCTACTTGTTGCTTCATGTGATTCTGTGCCATGACCAAATTCTCTTTGAGGGTACAGAGAATGGCTTCTCGAGCTGTAAGTGTTAGGTCAATCGCTTGGACCTTCGAGGCACCCGGTAAGTATGAGAGAACTGAAGGTGGCTTCTGTCCATATACCACTTCAAAAGGAGTCATGTATGTAGCTGTATGGTATGAAGTGTTGTACCACCATTCAGCTAGGCGTAACCATTGAGCCCACTGATTTTTCTTTTTCAAGGCAAAACACCTCAAATATGTTTCCAAACACTTGTTCACAACTTCTGTTTGGCCATCAGTCTGGAGATGATAAGCTGTGCTGAAATGCAATTTTTATGCCTTGTATCTTGAACAGTTCTTGCCAAAAATTTCTTGTGAAAGTTGGGTCGCGATCAGAAACAATAGAGTGCGGCATGCCATGAAGCTTGAAGACATGATCCATGAATATTTGAGCCACTGTGGATGCTATAAACGGGTGTTGAAGGGTGCAAAAATGAGCGTACTTGGAAAGGCGATCAACAACCACCATGATGATGGATTTATTTCCCGATTTGGGTAAGCCAGTAATAAAATCCATAGAGACATCCTTCCAAATAGAAGGTGGAATCAACAATGGTTGTAGTGTGCCTGAAAATTTCACTGTTTCTCCCTTATTGCATTGACACACGTCACATTCAACTACAAAATTATGAATTTCTTGTTTCATACCATCCCAGAAAAAGGAACGTTTGACCCTGTCATAGGCTTTGGTGAAACCAGAGTGCCCTCCTATGGGTGTAGCATGAAGCTCAGAAAGTACCATGGATTTAAGATTTGATTGTTTACTTAAATACAAATGACCTTTGTATCGAAGTTCCTCATGGAGCCAAGAATACCTTGGGGAAGCTGGAGCATTGGACTGTAATTGCTGGATCAACTGTGAATTGTTGGGGTCTTGTAGCCATTCTGGTACAATGAATGAAAGAGAAAAAAGGGATCCTTCATATTCATATTTTTAGGAAAGTGCATCCACAACCACATTGTCTTTTCCTTTCTTATAAATTATCTCATAATCATATCCAAAGAGTTTAGTCACCCATTTTTGTTGTTCTGGGGAGGAAATGCGTTGTTCCAGAAAATACTTGAGGCTTTGATGGTTTGTCTTAATTTGGAACTATTGCCCCAATAGATAAGGACACCACAGATCCATGAAATGCATAATAGCCAACATTTCCTTTTCATAGATGGATTTGGCCATATTTCTTTTTGATAGTTGCTTGCTGGTAAAGGCCAAAGGTCGACCCTCTTGCATAAGGAAAACACCAATTCCTTTCCCTGAGGCATCACATTCCAACAAAAAGGTCTTTGTGAAATCGGGAAGGGAGAGGATTGGAATGGTGCACATGGCCATCTTCAATGTTTGAAAAGATTGAGTAGCAGCTGTAGTCCAAGTGAAAGAGTTATTTTTGAGGAGAGCAGTCAGAGGTGTTGCAATCTTCCCATAATTCTTAACAAACTTGCAATAATACCCTGTTAAGCCTAGAAATCCATGCAAGCTCTTAAGAGTCTTTGGGTGAGGCCAGTCTTGCATAGCTTCAATCTTTTTAGGATCCACCCAGACGCCATCTTTTCCAACCAGATGACCCAAGTATTCTACTTCTGAGGCGCCAAAAGAACATTTAGACTATTTCAGTAAAAGTTGGTGCTGAGAGAGTAGATGGACAACTCGATCCACATGAGCAAGATGGTCTGTCCAAGTTTTTCTATAGATGAGGATATCATCAAAGAAAACTAAGACAAAATGGTGGAGAAAAGGACGAAAGACATGATTCATGAGGCTTTGGAAGGTGGAGGGGGAATTACACAATCCAAAGGGCATGACCAAAAACTCATAGTGGCCCTCATGAGTTCTAAAGGTAGTCTTGGGAATATCTACCTCTTTCATACGTATCTGGTGGTAGCCCGAACGAAGATCCAGTTTAGTGAAGAGTTGGGCGCCACTCAATTCATCTAGGAGGTAATCAATGACAGGAATGGAGAACTTGTCTTTGATGGTAAGTTTGTTGAGGGCACGAAAGTTAGGACACATTTGCCAAGAACCTTCTTTCTTCAGGACCATGACCACATGAGACGAATAGTGGATCATACTAGGGTGGATAACACCTGCATTAAAGAGTTCCTAGACCATTTTATCAATTTCATTTTTTTGGGAAAAGGGGTGGCGATACAGATGGATATTGGGAGGAAGGCTTCCTAGTACAAGGGGAGTGGAATGATCACGAACACCATGGGAAGGAGGGAATCCTTGGGGAGTGGAAAAGACCAATTGATGTTTAGAAAGGATGGCTTGGAGGTCTTGCGGTACGAAAGGTGTCTCTGTTGCTTCTATGGCATGGAGTTGGACGATAACACCAGAATGACCCTTTTTGAGCAGCTTTTCCATCCGATGGGAACTAATGATCTTAGGTGAACCTGCAATGATGCCTTGGAACTTATATTGGTGGCCCTCTTGGTCGAATTGCATGGTTAAGTCTTTAAAATCCATGAGAATGGGACCCAAAGTCCTTATCCAGTCTGTACGCAACACAATGTCACAACCTCCCATGTCGATAGAAAACATATGGGATTTCAGGTGGTAGTCACCAATTTGGAGACAAACATTTTCACAACGCCCTCCACATTTCATGGAACCACCATTGGCAATCATGATTTGGAAATGATTGACGACATGGATGTAGCAATGAGTTTCTTAGGCAATGCAATGATGAATAAAATTATGGGTGCTACCACTATCAACCAGAATGATGACCTTCCGATGCTTGATGTAACCAATTAGCTTGAGGGTTTGGGGAGTGGAGAAGCCATTGAGAGAATTGAGGGAAATGATTGGTTCTACTTCGGGAGGGTCTGAGGGAGGGGTTATGTCAGTGGATTCATGTGATTCAGACATAGAGCGATTTTTTTCATCTTCTTCTGAAATCTCGTCGAAGATTGCCATAAAAAGATTTTGTTCTTTACACTTGTGGCCCGGGAAATATTTGTCATCATAGTTATAACAAAGGCCTTTGAGTTGGCATTCAACCATTTAAGCCCGGGTCAATTTTTGGATCTTTAGTGGAGCAGAGGGAGTAGTGGGATTTACTGGTTTAGGGCGAGGGATGAAGGAGGGTTTGCGGTTTTGAGAATATACAACCTATTGTGCTTGTTTATCTCTTTTGGTAGCCTCTACCCAACTCTCAGGCTGAGCCATGAGGACATGGGCCAGAATTTCATCCTTGAGGCCGCTGATAAAACACTCTCGGAAAAAGGCATCAGACATGCCCTCTGTTCTAAAATCCAGGCGCTCAAAGGAAGCTATAAATTCTTCCACTATTCCTAATTGTTTCAGCTTTGTCAAACGGCCCAAATGGCTGGTGTCAGTGTCAAAGTGTTCATAAAGCTCTGCCACAAATTGTGTCCAAGCAATATACCCTTGACGAGAGTTTTTTCTCCATTGCCACCATAGCCAACGTTCTTGATCTAGATGGAGAACACCATACCATAGTTTGGCCAAGTCATCTGTAATGCTGTATAAAGAGAAGTAATGTTCCATTTGGGTTACCCAACCATTGGGGTCTGAGCCATCAAATTTGGTCACATCCACCCGTGGAAGGCGTAGGTCACATTGAAAGTGATGGTTCTGCAAGGTATGGGAATGAGAGGAATGGCCACCTTCATTATGTGGAGGTGAGGAAGAGGAAGGGTTATCTATAGGGATATACAGTTTGGTGCAAAGTGTCTAAAAGACTGATTCAAGCTAGGTGGTGAGGTCTTGTTTGATTTCTCCCATTGAGGACTGCATGGTTGTATTGATGGCGGTGAAATTGGCACTGAGTTGTTTCACTTCTTGTTGGGTCTCAATGAGACCAGACTGCAAGGTGTTGAAGCGAGCTTCCAAGTCTTGGCTATGAGTATGGGCCATGAGGATGGGGGAATTGAAAAGGGGTGGGTGGGGTAAAACATTTTTGTCGAAAAAATGATATGGATGAATGTGATAAGGGAAAAGAGATGAATCCAATGGAATAGGGCTGAAATAATGGTGAACAAATTTCCATATTTTTTTTTTTTTACATCCGGTCTGAAGAATACTGCAGAGAGGAAATGCCCAAATGCTTAATCGGAAAGAAATGTGTATTTACTTGGCAACCCATATACAGTTTCATGACAATAGATCTTGTCTGTTTTAATTTGTTTATGTTTCTGTCCCCAAGGGTTAGGTATTCAAGGGTTCTACAGACAATGGTTTTCCCTGTGCTATAGCTCTCTGATATATGTGCGGGGTTCAACAGTAGTACTCGACCCAATATCTCAGGGCACTAACTAAGGAGGATAGATTGTACCCTTAGCCATACTACCCGACTACCCAGGTACTAGAGAGTATCTTCCTGAGTGCTGTTCTTGGTGACACTATAATAGTTAGGCGACCGATCCATTTATCTAAAGAGGGCTTCAGGTAATCTAGGTTGATCCATACACAGCTGCTGTTTGATGTGATACCACTCGAAGGGGTACCAACAGGGGTTACAAGGGTGGCCAACAAATGTGCGCTTAAGTATCACTTTCATTTCCTACGTGTATGAATCCCTCAACCGTGAGTTTATGCACGTAATGACAGATCTCTGTGGCTTAAATATGCCGGAATACGTCTCTACCTTGAAAAAAATTTAACCCACACTTTCTGCCGAGGAAAGTGCTCTGATACCACTTGTAATATACCAGATATAAAATGTATGAAAAACATAAATAAAATGCTAGTAATGGAAGAATAACGACAATATAACCAGAACATTCACCACAATAACACTGAAATGATATAAGAATAACAACAAAAATAACACTTTGAATCTGAAATCAATGTTCACGAGCCTCTTCGAGGGGGCAACCTCCAGTTGAGAAGAGCTCTATTACAATAATATCCAAGCTAGGGTTCTCATACCCTCGACTCCTATTTATACTAAAAAGAAGCATCTAGAGGAAGATCCTTCTAGAAGCGGAAGCTTCTATTAGGTCTTCTTACATCCGCCTTATTCTATTTTATTGAAAGGCCTTATTAATATTGACCTTTATTACATTCGAATATATTTTTCTACCTATGTGCGGGTTAGGACCCTAACACAGATCGAATAGCCTTCTATATTTCTTTTAATTCCTTCTCAACTATTTCATACAACTCTTCCTACTTCACTCCATATCTCTGTAAGAGATCTTTGGACGCATCCTCCATCTCTCTGCGGACTAGACTAATATCATCTTCTGTGAGCATGGCCTCCATTTGGGGATTACTAGCGTGGGTCTTCTTTCTTTCTGAATGTTTCTGCGGAGAAACCTTCCTCTTCTACAGAGTTACTACTTCAGTGGGGGGATATTTCGGCGGTGTAGCTTCGCCTTCTCCTTGTTTTTCTCCTTCATCCCCTCCTGCTTCTCCATTTACTTCATCTCCTCCTCCTGGTAAGCCAAATCCATATCCTTCTGAGGCATTTTCCTCCTCATCAGTCTCTATATTCTTAACTTCCTCCTTTTTCTTCTTCTTCTTTGCATTGGACTGTCCAGCATGCTCGACCCGGGTGACCAAGGGGCTTCCTATGATGTCGGGATCAGAGAGTTCTACATCATAGACTGGTACAAGGAACTCCTCTAGCCACTCCTTGATGATCCGCTCCATGTCATCGTCTATTAGCTTGTAATATTATTGCAACTCCTCCTTGATCTCATCTCTACGCGTAGTGATATATATAAAATTCCAATCTGCGCAGAACTTCGCAAAAGGTCGGTACTGGTGCAAGGTGCGCGCTGTCATGCATGGAAAGGATTCAATGGAAACCTTCAGTTGTTGATAATATGAATTGAACACGGAGTTCAACTGCCATTTCTTCGACATATCGTTGGTGTACCACAAGGTTGAGAACCTAGAGGCCAACGAATCCAATGGTTCGATCTCCGAGAAGATGGCTCCTTCAACATTTTCCAAGCAACAAATGCAATCAATACAAGCATCCAACTAAAGTGGAACTCGTATCCCTGATCTTGAGATTCGCAACAGTCTTTCTCGAGCTCTTTGATGAGGTAACTCGCCCAATTCATTTTCATTCCCTGCACGCACTTTCCTGTGAGGTCCACCATGAACCTAGTGACCTGCGTGGGGAAATTCTTTCTTACAAGCTTGCCAACTATGAGTTGGAAAGCGAGGCGCATTGCACCATACTGGATAGAGGCTACCTTGTAGCCTCGCTTTCCCTTCTCGATTTTTGGCACAGGGGAAAACCCAGGGTTCAATGCTTCAACAATGCACCAACAAAACCCTAACTACCGACCCTTTCGGCAACACCTGCGAAGTAGGCAAAGTATCACCTGAGATGAAGGAAGGGGGGGTTACAGGACTCAGGTGTCTGTAACCAAGATGAGACATAGATCTGTGATTATAAAAATTCGCAAAGTACTTAGAAGATAACATGTATTAGTTCATTATCCTTTATTAACATCGCAGAAAAAATCCTAATATAGATAAACACAGTAACAATAAAGATCAAGTACTTCAACCACTTAGCATACAACATAAGTTATATCTATCATTCATCCATAAGCTCAAGTAAAACATTAAGAAACATCAGATCTATCCATCATACATAATAAAAAATCACTAAGAAGATCAATGACAAACACAAGATTTACGTGGTTCACCCTAGTGTGGGGTTACGTCCACCAACTTCTTCTTATTCTCTATTATTCTTCAATATCTTACATTCATCTTCTCCTGTGCACTAAGCCACAGAGCCAAGCTTCATGGAGGACAGGAGATCTATGCACTGAGCGCCAGATCCTCCTTCCCAAAATTAGGTCAAGGCACAGAGTCAACTCCTTTACTGAGAACAAAGCCTTACATACACATTTTGTTACACAAAGCAACTCAGAACTAATTCCACTATCGCTCTAAGATATTCTCTTCTCCTTCTACATTACATTCTTACTTATTTATACTTTTACAATAAGGCCTAAACCTGGGTAAACCCATGGGCCCCCATAACCCTTTACACAAACACTAATGAACCCCTTGTTGGGTCCAAAATTCTCAAAAAACAAGTGAGATCTACAATCTCAGCTCCGCCTGGGTGCTCCTTCCTCGATCACTGCATCGAAGTCCAAAAAGTGGTCAAACCTGACCAAGATTTCCTTAAAACTTGGTTGAGGGCCAACACCAAGTTTGAAAGATAAAGAAGATTTGTTCTAAATGTTCGACTTGATGACACCCTTGATCAATACATTTGGAATGGACTTGACACTATTCAATATAAAGTGATATTAGGTGATTGTGAAAAAATTGAAAATATTGTTCCTAAAAAAGAATGCTCCCTAGTTATTGTGGATATCCCTCATGGTTATAATATCCAAAACATTGGATATGATAATGAGCCATATACTTACCAAGATTTCAATAAAGTGGTTATGGTATTTACAAAAGTTACAATATCACTATTTTGGAGATTTCTAGTATTTGATTCAGATATACAACAAGGATTAGTAGAATCAAGCTTCAAGAGGAAAGAAAAGACAGGGATTCAATTTATTTGGTAAGATATTGAAAGTGTATGTTTAGCAATTAAGATTAGAAAACAATTTTATTAATTCACAAGTTAACTGAATTTGTACTTATTTATGTTACAGGCAAAAGCCTAATATTCATAGCTCCAATAGAGAACCATTTAAACATGATTTTGAGAGTATACATCTTGCAACGTAGACAAAATATGATTCTTATATTTCTATTCTTATCAATGAAAAGGATGGAGAGACTCCTAGTAGTATATTTGTTGGACACACCTACCACACTTAGAGGGGGGGTGAATGAGTGTGGGGCTATTTTTCCCAAAACTTCCCTCTTAAATAAAACTCAATAGTTAGCATTCAACATTTTACTCATTACTCATTGTTTTCATTTATAACCAGTTAGATTTGAACACATATCAACAACATATATCAACAATATATCATCAACAAGTCATCACCACAAGGAACACAAAGAACACAAGATGTATGTACAATTTTCTTTTTATTACGGACTACAATCCTTGGGGTTTTTTCAGCAACAACTGAATAGAGTACAACTCTACAAGAGCACTAGCTCTATCAAGCAAGACTCAACTTACACACTCAGCACCAACTGAGATGAGGGAACAATCCTCAATAGATATCAATCTGCAATAGGTACGCGACCTGTCGGTAGTGCAACACGCATATGTATGTGCCCTACCAGTAGTACAACCCGCATTTATACACGCCCAAGCAGTACTACAACCTGTGTATACCTTCTAAGATATTAGGGTTTATCCTTTTGATCACATGCTCAGATCCTATGCAACCTACAATCATATTTTCTTCTGTCTCTCACTGTCCAAACTGACCCACAACCAGTCACAACTCATCCAAGCTCTCCAATAGTCTACTCATGCTCCACAACCAATCAATATGAATGCTATCTCAATCATGTATAAACAACTAGTATACCATAGAAATAATGTCATCATTGAATCACAAAAGTACTTCTCACTCCATCAACCAACATAGACCATATCATAGTAGCTATACCAAGAATTCCCTAATAATTCATAGCACAAAAATCTATACTATCCATCAAGTCAATAATGTAATCATACCAGTGTCTCAGTGATGGATCTAAGCCCATAGAATGCAGATCTGGAACCTACTTCAGTCTTCAAAAGATTGTCATCATCTCAACTACAAATCTCCATGATTTTATCCATTGTATGCTCCCTATACACAGACAACCCATGTACTGTATGCACCTTGTACATAGACAACTTGCGTATACGCACCCTATACACATACAACTCACACACACACACACCAGAAAGTAGGGTTTATGAAGCTCCGAGACTTTTGTCGTCAAGATCTACGATATTTCCAAAACTTTGATGTGTCCATGAGATTCTCCTCATGCTCTCTTTCTCAAAATAGTTCTTCAATCATTCTCAACATATCCACACCAAATATTCTCTCACAAGAATCTCTCACAAGAAGCTCTCCATCAATACTCGAAAAGATATTCTCACAAGAAGCTCTCCATTGATCCACAAAAAAGATATTTTGCAAGAGACCATTGCTATCTTATTTATACTTTCATCCTTTAGGTCACTTAACCCATTTCTAGGTTACTTAACCTATTTTCCTTATTTTAGGGTTAACCACTTTCCATAAGTAGAAATTTCTCCAATACTTTATCATTTAAATATTCCTTCTTGATTTTGTCATCTCACTTTATCATTTAAATAATCTTTCTTGATTTTGTCACTTCCTTTTATTATTCAAATAATCCACCTTGACTTTGTCACTTTACTTTATCATTTAAATAATTATTTCTTCTCTTAGGTCACTTTGACTTCTTTGACCTTGGGGGTTTCAAGCCAACATGTGAGGGTCCTCCAACTTCGTAAGGCCATAACTCTCAAACCGTGAGGAGTTATGTGACGTTCCACATACCACCGAAAATGGTATGACAAGCACTATCCATATAGGATAGTTTCACCAACAACTTCATTGATCTTCATCTCATTATTCCACATACAAACATGGGTCCTCCAACCATTCTTCTAGGATAACTCAATTCACAAAGCGTCTTCCTGTGAAGGCTCTCAACATAAGGGGACCACTTTGGAGTTCATCCATTTGTACCATGACAAGAAAATAATTAGTCATATTTTCATCAAACAAACTATGCATCATAAATCAAAGAATCCATCTTTATCATGTATCAATGAAAACTCATTGATCCATCTTCATCTATGCATCATATCAATAATCCATCTTCATCAATTGGTTTCCACTTGACATATATCATTCTCATCAAGGAAAATACATCTACACTGTACATCAATCATCAATCAATCAAGCAATCAATCCATTGACATCAATCAATCACTTGACATCAATCAATGACATCAATTAATCAACCATTGGCATGAATGACAACATGATCCAACAATATCCCCTTTGGCATTGATGGAAATAACAACATTGATGTCAACACCATTACCAATTATTGATATCATCATGTAGATAAGGCATGCTCTACATCAATAGTCATCAAGCATATCAATATGACTATCTCTCTCCATTACTAAACATCAATCAATGTTACCATTTCTCCCCCTTTGACATCAATGGAAAAGGGCCATTGTCTCCTTGGGGCTGCTCCCCCTGTCTGAATCCCTTTGATCTTCCTCTGAATAATGTCTCCCTTTTTTAGCAAGGGATATCACTCTGATGTAATGCTGAAGATACATCACTCATACTCCCCCCGTGACCATTGCTCCTTGTGGAATTATGCCTCTATTCTCTTTCTTCACATATAGGGATCTTTTCTAGGTATGCATCTAATAAATATCTCCTCCTAGAATCATGGGAAGAAGAATGACCCCCCCTATGGGTATGTCTCCCCTATATTCTCTGCAAGATGAACAATGTGCTACCATATAATGATCCTTGGACCTGTTCATGCATCAAACTCATGCCATGCCAAGCATCGTGAAGAAAAATATATGTCAATAATGAAATAAAGAATCATGAGAAAAATATCAAGCAAGTACATCCTATACAAAAATGTGTGCTCATCATTCACACCACCTATGTACATCAACCATGTACATCAACATCATGCAATGTTCTAAAAGATATCATCCATGGAATGTATCAATCATATGCCTCTATCAACATGTCAACATGTGCATCTACCAATATGCCAACCATGTGCATCTACCAACATGACAAAAAAATAATCATATCACTCATCATGAACCAAGTGACACAATCATGTATGTCAAACAAATGCCAATTGTTGTGCTAATTAAGTAGTACCAATGGTGTAGTATCATCAAACATATGCCATCTATGAGTGTACCAAACATGTATCAATTATAGATCAAAATATGAATCATCAATGATGTACAACATAATCACCTCATCAACTCACCAACCACATGTCCCAATGTGTAGCCCATCCATATGCTAAATGCATGCATCAAGATTTCCAACAAGTAAGCTTCCAATACATCATCAAGATATATCACAAGGTGTCATAACTTCACTGTCATAACCATCATTGTTCTTCAACAGAAAAT
>ML806905.1:90002-111838 GCA_009831015.1 Picea engelmannii
AGGAAGATCCTTCTAGAAGCGGAAGCTTCTATTAGGTCTTCTTACATCCGCCTTATTCTATTTTATTGAAAGGTCTTATTAATATTGACCTTTATTACATCCGGATACATTGATCTACCTATGTGCGGGTTAGGACCTTAACAGATATTTGGTTCTAATGTTGGAAAATCCAACCAACAGCTGGAGCAGGCACAACTTTCCATAGCCAAAATTTATCAAGAAAATAGAGAACTATGAATACAGTTGGTGGTGAAGAACCAGGAGGTATCGGCACCTCAAGGTCGTGAAGGAAGCACAAATTGGCTCAATAGATAGCTTCGGGAAGCGCAAGAGATGATTGTGAAACTACGTGAAGTGTAGAGGATGATGGGGAAGGAGAAAATGAAAACACTGCAAGGCACAAGGAGCAGTCCGGGAGAAGGTCTGTGTGCAGGAGATACATGAAGGGCGTGCTCTTTTTTTGTTTGTGTTCTCAACAGTGACACTTGATAGTTTCCTCTGTTTGTCATGAGGATTTTCACGTTCTCAATGTAACCGGGCTAGTTAGTCAAGGAATCAGTGGTGTTTGTTTGTATGTAAAATGAGCTTGGCGGGAACCATAATATATGAAATTTCGAAAATGTTTTTCCTGAAAGGATTCTAGTCATAACAGTTGAATGTATCGTGTTACCTTTTTGTATGTAAATCTACCATGTTTCGTCTAAGATTTTCGTAAATTATGTGATTTTACAATTATTGTTTTTCCGAGTTATTTTGTAAGTTTGTTGATATTTTCCTTTAGAAACTTTCGATGTTGATTGATGCTGATGTGGTGTCACTGACTCGGGGCTCATTAAAAATAAAATCTGGAGCTCGGCTTGTGGGTAAGGATTGCACTCAAGACTTTGTTCACGTTGAACAAGCCTAAAAGAGATAGATATTGCGACTGTCGATATCGGGATGGTGTCGGGGATCGGCGTTCAAAAGTAAAATTAATGTGTAGTTTTCTCTGTGGGCTACCGTCCTTCGAGACTTTCGACCACACACACTTTCAGAATCGGAGGTCGGCGATTATTATTTCCGGTTTTCATTCAATGCTTGTTCTTCTAATATTTTGCTAATGTTGAATGAATCGGCCTTCAGTGATACCTTTAGTGAAGCTTATTCATGGAGAGGAGATACTTTCTTTTTCCGTTTCCAGTGAAGATCGACACTCGACTATCTTGGTTTTCTTAAGATATTTTTGCCACTTCTAATCCTTCCCGATGCCAAATTTCCTAAGCGTGTTGGGGAAAAGTTTCAACTGTCGATTCCTTAAGTAAATGTTAGTCTCTTTTAAAGTTAAGATGATTTTCACATTCTGAAGAAGAATTTAAACGACTCAACATGAAAACATAAAATGATAAACAAAGGCAGCAGTTTTCATAATGAAGTGTAAACAGACAGTGCGAAAGATCAAATGTTACCCAAAAAGTAAAAAAATTGACATAAACCTTTTTAGGGTGTGTTGATTGCTCAACAAATGGTGATTCACTGGGCGAAAGAAGAATCTTTGTTCCTCCTCCAAGGCTCGGCTGATACAGAAGCTGATGAAGAACCTTCACTGGTTTTAACCCTTTTCCTCTTTATTTTCCTTGAACCCTAACTCATGCCCCCATTTTACAAAATTTTAGCAAAGAATTCACTAGCATGAAGCCTTTAGTTACCTCTACTCACTTGCTTCGGTGTCGCTCTACTGCCAACGAGCGTCTATAGCCCTGACGGAGTCACCCCGACATCATAGACCTTGATCTTATTCCAATGAGCGTCCATAGCTCCGATGGATATATCTGCATGCCCTCTCCTATTGTTCACTCTTTTGATAATATTAATTTTATTTGAGCATGATGCCTTGAGTGAGTGGGAGAGGAGGATGTCTATTTGTTTTCAAAGTGAGATGGTTAAGGTGGATCCTTTACTAGCTTTGTCTTCTGGGTTCATGTAGTCCTTTCCACCTTTCCAACTTTCCCTCAAGGTCTTACCAAACCACTAAGCAGACACTTCTGACATTTCTCCAAAGTTTCTCATTTGCACAGGTTGGGTAGAGGACTCTTCAAAGCGACCATAGGCTCCTTGATGATTTTTTTGTGTTGTTTGTGGGCGATGAGTTAGGAGCAGAGTTCGCTATGTTGCATGATTTGAGATCGACCATTGTCTTTTTGAAGACAACCTTCAAAAGTGCAGAAAACAAAATTGTAAAAATAAAATAAGGCAAAATCACAAAGATCTATCTAGAACCGAAATCATGAAAACAACGTACAAATAAGAGAGATTATTATTATTATTTTTTTAATTATTACTGAAAAATATTGTTTTAGGGATTGGCCATCAAATGGGAGGGCATCGGGTTCTCCCCTCAAATTTTGTAACAGATAAGTGCCTGCCCCAATCTTCTCAGCTACCTGGAAAGGTCTGAGCCATAGATTCTGAAACTTAGAATGCTTCCCTTTCAATTCATTTGCTCTGTCCCACTTCACGACTAGATCTCCTACTTTGAAGTTCTTATCTTTAGCCTTATGCTTATCAAACCATATTTTCACTATCTGTTGGTGATCTAGGAACTTTGACTTATCCTCTTCTCTCTCTTATTCCAGCATGAGAAGAGTGTTGATTCTTTGTTGTATGGCTGATGAAGGTTCCTTGCTGGAAATTTGGGCTAGTTGAAGAGATGGAAGATAGATCCCATTCGGGAGGATGGATTCTTGCCCATAAAACAGAAAGTATGGGGAATTTCCTATATCTTCCTTGTGTGTGTCTCCATCGGCCCACAGAGCGTTATGGAGTAGATTATGCCAATTCCTTTGGTTATCTGCAACCACCTTTTTTAATATCCTCACTAGTTTCTTGTTAGTTGATTCTACCACTTCGTTTCCCTGGGAATAATAATTTGTCAAGTATCGAATTATGATTCCTTTTTCCAGAGAAAACTTTGTCAAAAGGCTGGAAGAAAAATACGCATCATTATCAAATACCAGGATAGAAGGGACGCCAAACCTTTTGATTAGTTGTTGTTCTATGAATTGAATTACTACCTTCTCATTTATATGAGTTAGAGGGATGGCCTCTTCCCATTTCGTTAAATAATCGGTAGCAGTAAGAATGTACTTGTGCTGTTTTGAAGAGCTGGGTGTAATTTCTCCTATGATATCCAACCCCCATTGCTCAAAAGGCCTAGAGATGGTCATAGGTTGGAGTGGGACTGCTTCTCTCTTCTCCTTCCCTGCGCTCATTTGTCAGGTTTTACAGTTTCTAGCATAGGTATGAGCATCTTTGAACAAGGTGGCTAGTAATAACTAACCCTCAGTATCTTATGAGCAGTGGTGTTTCCTGTGAAATGTCCACAAGCAAGGCCATCATGGAGTTCCTTCATTACTTTGTCTGCATCTTCATGTTCGATACATCTTAAGAGTACTCCATCATAATTAATTTAGAGGAGTACTGAATTTAGGAGGCGGTATTGTGTAGATTTTAACTTGAGAGCTCTCCTTTTCCCGGGGTTGAGTTTTTCTGGGTAGTCCCCGTGGTGTGGGAGGTAGGTTAGATTCTTATACCAAGACTCGGGCCCTGGGAAAATGTATGAAGCTTCCCCACACCATTATTCCATTTCATTCTCCCATTCAGAATCTTCATTTTCTTGGTGCTGGGCTTCAGCTGCCAGTTTGCATAACCCTTTCCCTTTAATTAGCTTGGCAGGTTTTATATCTAGGTCAAATTCCTGAACTAGTGCCATCTAGTTCCCTCTTCTTTCCCCCATATCTTGTTGAGTAAACAAGGATCGAACTGCAGGGTGCGGCGCAATCACTTTGGTGTGGTTCTTGAGTATGTAAGAACTAAAGTGTTTTACTGCCTTGTAAACCACATAGGCCTATTTTTCAACAACATGATAGTTAATCTCGACTCCTTGGATATTAGTTCTCATAAATGACACTGGAGCTTCATTGTTGTCATCATCCTTCTGAGTCAATACTATGATTAACGACTAGTTGGAGGTGAAAGTATAGAGGAAGAAGTCCCTATTGAAATCGGGACTTCATAGCAGAGGGGCCAGGGATATGGCAGTTTTAATATTGCCGAAAGAATCATTTCATTGATCACCCCACTTAAATTCAATATTTTTGCGAATCATATTTTGTAACAGTTTGATGATTTTCGCGAAATCGGGAGTGAATTTCCTCATAAAATTTATTTGCCCAAAAAAGGATTGCATAACTTTCTTATTATGGGGTAACAGGAGTTGAGCTATGGCTCTAATCCTTTCCGGGACTATGTGAATACCTTCTTGGGATATAATATGACCTAACTAACTACCTTCCTCGACACCGAAAATGGTTTTCTTTGGATTTAAGGATATACTGTATTTCCTACACCTTTCTAAAATTTGAGTTAAGTGTTGGATGTGTTATTCTTTGTTCTTTGAATACACGGTTATGTCGTCTAGATAAATTACCACACACTTGTTGATTAGTCCCCAAAATTCTATGTCCATGGCCTTTAGGAAAGTTTCTCCTGCGTTGATTAACCCAAAAGGCATGTGTTTATAAGCGAAGGTTCCTCACTTGGTTCAGAAGGTGGTTTTTAAACGATCTTGCTTTGAAAGAAGGACTTGGTTGTAACTTGAAAAATCGTTTAGTAGGGAGAAAATATCCGATCCAGACATGGTCTATAGGAGTTGTTCCATTGGAGGGACTGGGTAATTGTCCTTTTCTGAAGCTCTGTTGAGATTTCTAAAATATACAAATAAGCAAATTTCTCCAGACTTTTTCCTCACAGGAACCAGATTCGCTACCCATGTGGAATGCCTGACCTGAAAAATGATCTTTGCATATAAAAGTTTCTTTAATTCCTGATACATGAGAGGTTCCAAGGATGGGTGATATTTTCAGAGATTTTGTTGGAAAGTTTTCTCCTCATGTTTTAATGGTATAGTGTGTTGAATGATGCAGGTATCATACGTTTTCAGATCTCAATAGGACCATGCAAAGACATATTGGTATTGTCTGAACAATTTGAGATAAGCTTTCCTTTCTTTCTTATATGTAGTCTTTCTGAGATTCACATTCTTTGGGTTTTTTGGGGTCCCAAGATTTATAGTTTCATGAAGAGGACAAGAGCTACCAGTATTTGTGTTTCTAGGTCCCTTAAATTGTTCTTTCAGATCAAACAGATTTTATAGATTAGCTATCCCTTTCAGGATTGTGTGAGACTTTGATTTATCGATAGGTTGTCTTTTCCGAGGATCGGTCTCTGTCGATTTCTCTTGGAATACTTCATTGTCAATAGCCAAATATTTGAAGTTGTCTTGGTTAGTCAAGAATTTTATGATCTGTTCATCACCTTCAAATACTTTCCAATTAGAAATATTATTAGGCACTGATGGTTTATAGAGTATCTCCACAATGAATCGGGAGGCTTCATAATCCTCTAGAGGCGATAGCCTGGAAGAAGCTGTGGCCAAGGAGTCAGCAATAATATTCTTTTCTCTAGGGATCACTGTAATATTGAAGGCTTCAAAATGCTCTACTAACCTATGCACCTCCTATTGATAGTTCTTTAGGTGAGGAGAATTGCAGTGTATAGTATTCCTTACTTGTCTAACGATGATTTCATAATCTCTGAAAACCTTCAATTCTTTGACATTCAAGTCTATAGATTTCTTTAGTCCTTGTACTAGAGTTTCATATTCGACGGTGTTGTTTGTACATTCAAATTATAGTCTACAAGATAGGAAATGGTGTTTACCCTTTAGGATCAACGAGGATGCAACCTTCTCCTGACCCTTCTTGGGATTTAGATCCATCAAAATATAAAGTCCAAATTTGTGAATGACAATCTTCTTTTTCTTTTTCCTTATTAATTTCTTTCTCTCTTATCTCTTGTTCTGTAATCTCTAGCACAGGGTCTTGACAGAAAAGGGTGTATTCTGTCGGTATCAATGACTTCTATTGGAAAACCATTTCAGAGTTTTGAGTGAAGGGAGCATCAGACAAGAGGGGAGGAAATTTTCTGAAGTGGGATTCGTAGGAATAATTTCCCAAAATGGGGAAATCTATGGATGAGGGTTCATTTGGGGTTTCTAGATCAGTGATCGTGTGTTTCAGATATCTCTCCCTATCGATTATGATCATGTTCTTGTAACCCTTCAGTGGTAGCCAAAGGTGTGCCTAGTCTATACTGAAATATCCATTTAGATTTTCAGACCAATCTCGACTTAGTAATAACTTATAGGCCTTTAGAATATCTACCACAATGATGTCAATCACTTCCACAAACTTAGGATGTGTCGCTATCCCGATCATTACATATTTGAGTTCTCCCATGACCTTGACCTGGGTTCTGTATAGTTGTATGACATGTTTATCACTACTGAGAGGAATGACATTTAATGTTTTGCAAATAGACAGGGGCATAACATTGGAAGACACCCCAGAATCTACCAAACAATTGTGAAGGTTTCTATTGAAGACTTCAAACATTAAGAAGAATGGTGAGACAAAAGGTTTTTCCTTTCTATCTTCCGAGTAGGTGTTCACAGTTGGTTTTCTCACCAGATCTGTGGGAGATAGAGTTCTTTCCTGACCATTGTCCACGGTCGGGTTTTCTACTGAGTTCAATGCTATTAACATAAGGTCCTTGTGCTGAGGGATACTCCATATGTCCATATCTGATATATTAGCCTTTAAGTTATTCAAATATTTGACTATGTTGTAATCTAGTTTGGGTGATTCCAGAGCATGGATTCTTATAGGGTTTTTTCCAAGAGTGAAAGGTGTTTTCGGGTGATCGGGAGTTGCCTTACTCCTCGAGGCCTGGGTAGCAGTGGTATCTTTCGAGCCAGGCGGACCCTTACTATGTGTTTGTATCACCGAGACTTCCGCGGGTTGTTCTTGAGAGTCAAATAGGTCTTCAGAAGGCATGATCAGGTCGGGATCCCATATCATCATGGTTGTATCTTGTGGTGGATCGATCTCTTCCTGGTCAACAATATTCATAGCCAAACTACTTGGTTGTTCGGTCAGGGAGACTTCGTCTAGAAATTGACTGGCCATCAAATTCATGGCATGCACCCATTGAGGGAAGTCTCTTTTAGAGTGGTTTTCCTGGTGATAAGTACATAAAGAATCAGATGTAACATTCCCTAGATCAATATTTAAGTTAGTTGGGGGAGGTTCAATTTCCTTGAACGGTGGGTTCCTCTTAAATAAAGGCTTGTAGGGGCTTTGGCCTTGGTTTCCATCCCCTACATTCCTCTTCATGTCTATGATATCATTTGATAATTTCTTAACCATGTGTTCTAGGTCTTCTGTGTCTCCGTTACCCTTATCGGGAGTCTGCTCTATTTTTTTCCGTGGTGGTCTGGTCAAAAGGAGTCCTCTCCTGGGAGGAAGATGAGATTCTTTATTAACTAGAGAGACCTGGCCCTCTTTACACCCTTTCATATGGAATTCTATCATTTTGGCTTCTTCAAAATTTTCAGCCAGGGTTCGCTTGGCAGCCCTTTTTACAAACATAGAAATAGAAGCCGGGAGCGTGTTAGCGTAAAGCTCGATTTTCAATTCATGGGTTGGTTTCGCTTCGGGCTGAAACTTGTTTAAGATGGTCGTGAATCTTTGATTAAAATATTTGACTCTTTATTTCAAACTCATGGTGGCAGCGAATAACTCAACCATCAGATCTCCCGTAGTAGTTTCCTCTATGAATTTATCTAGAAAGTCTTTCTGGAACTTGGTCCAACTAGTTATAGATCCTACTGGCAGATTAAAATACCATGTGGAAGCTCAATTTTCAAATGTGTAGGGAAACATCCTGCAAACTACATCTTCATGTTGGAAATTCATATGTCTGATTGCTAGTATACATTTATTGATATGATCTTCAGGAAATCCAGAGGTTTCGGGATCGAACTTAGGCAACAACTTCTCTGGATGTCGGGGAAGGTTATGGACTGGTCCCGGGAGGTCCAAAGCGTCTTTGTCTAACCAGGGTTGATTTTTCAGAGATGGGTTCGCCCTTTCATCATTATGGTCATTGTTGCCTTCCATATCTTCAGAATCTAAGTTAAACTCCTCTTCTTCTGAGAAATCTTCTGATTTAGAGACGTTGACGGCTGGCGTTTCAGGTAACAAATCAAGAGGTTCTTGGATTTTGGTAATCGCAAAATCTATTAAGTCTTCTATAGAGTGTACAAAAACCTCGTCGGGAGTGGTAACCAGTGGTATTCTTTGTTTTTTTCTTTGAGGGAGTATGGGAGCTAAGGAAAACACACTGATCTGCCGGGCATAGGCTCTTCTGATTCTTCTGAATTGATTTACTTCCTCGTGAGGAAGGGCATAAGGTATTTCAGGGTGAAAAGGTTCTTCCTCGGGCTGGGGTGAGTTACTCATTCCACGAGTACTCAGCATGTGTGGGATGTCTTGGGAATGACTAGCCATGCATGTGGGTTGTTTTGAATCTATCGGCTATTTGAAATACTCTGTAGAATATATATCCAACCATTCATTCTCAGGCCCTCCTTCTAGCACCAATTCTGTTGATGGGCCTTAAATCCCTAATTCAACAGTAGGAACCAAACATGCCACCGAGGGCCAACTAGACTCTGCAGCGTTTGGAATGGAATGGTTCTCCAGATCTTGCGATCTGACCAATTAATTGATGGGATTTAAGGTTTTCTTATGAAGGCTCTTCCTTCAGTTTGGACTATATCTTTTTTATTTTCCCTTGGGTGGGACCGATGTGAGGTGTAAGACAGTATAAACCAACTTGGAAACAAAATAGAATTAAGTTCTAACTACGAGGGAAGAGGCTCAGCTTGGGATAACCTGCTACTCAAACATGCAAACGACAATTATATACCATAGGCCTAGAACTAATACGTTAACCATGTGAGCATCCAATTACTGTCTGAGATTACTATTTATAAGAAAGTAAAACACATTATGCAATAATAAAATGGAAAGAAAAACAATTCATCTACCATAATCATTCATCACATAATCACACGACGATTCATCATCTTCATCATTAAAGAAAATAACAACAAAGAATTTCACCAGATAACTTGAAAATAAACTGGACAACTCTTACTTGTTACATCTATTCATGAAACAAGATAGGAAATAATTCTTCTCTGCATCCACTCACACATGCATTTGATGAAAATAACTTTTTCTTTGGTCTAGAAGGACTTCTCAATTCATAACAGCTTCAAAATAATTCTTAACAACTAGAAAGAAAGAGTTCTTGCAACGAACATTGACCTTTAACTAATTGGCTGATGTCTTTATTTATAATGTAAAGTTCAACTAAAAATAATGGCTAAGTGCAGTTTAAGAAAAACAAAAATCGCCACGTGGCGTCATCTTCTAACAGTTTCTTTAATAGTCAACTTAGGATACCACGCGAAAGGGTGAATTTTTTCGTACTCAGACCAACTGATAAACAATTCTTCACAAGTTTGGGCCCATGGAAATCTGTGTTGTTCCATCAGAGCTGCGTGAATCCCTCTGATATCCATCACATGTTTCTGATACTTTACTAGACTAGATCTCAATTGTTGTAGCACAGTTCACAGTTCAAGCCCTAATCAGATGCTCCATGAATCGTCATACTTTCCTTGGCACTGCATTGGTCATATTTGCGAGCTCTTCATCCCATAATGAATATTTCTTGGTATGGGACTTGACTACGTTGTTCAAGTCGACAAAATTGTCAGGGCTGCCGAACTCAGGGATTCTGATATCCTTCATTACTTTGTCGATATTGCTTTGATGTTTCTTTCGGGTTCCTCATCATGGTTACAGAACAAACTTTGCGTGGTAGTCGGAAAGATATTTCCTGTAATCAGGATTGAAGTAGTTTAGAAATTACTTATCAGGAAAAGCATAGTAAGATGTAAACATAAAAAATAAAGTGATGCATAACTGTAGATCTCGTTAGTATCGATTGTTTAATACTTACATGATCCCAGTCACCCTTTTGAATGAACTGTAATGTATTTGTTCATGCCATCGCTCCTCTTCGGTTTAAATGAGTTACATCCATGCACCATAGCGTGGAAAATCAAGTACAACATATATGAGCATCAAAACCATTACAGTGGCCGATTTCCCTTTAGGGTTGGGAAAGGATTCCAAAGCCGAACGCATGTCGAAAGTGCACATATGCTCCCAAAAGGTCAGATGTCGTAATGAGGAAGTCGTTAAATGCCTCAGGTCAAGGCAAGTTGTTCCTCTGAAAGATGTATCACCAAGTGTGTCAACTATCATTCGCTAATAATGGAAGCTGGGGAGATTAAAGAGATTGGAATGATCGTACCATATATTCCCTGCAAAATCCGATCGACGATGTTTCATGCGTTCTGGATTGCATCTGTCTAGAAATTGTGATGTGTTAATTCTTCAAGACATCCCGTCACAAGTCGTGAGTGTTTCTTGGCACATTATGTTTTTCTTCCCTGCTTTGCTATAAATTCTAGAAGTTTTGTGTGGGTTCTATTCATCAGTCGAGTTTACACATTAGTAGCACTAGTCTTGCGAGTTCAATTCTAGAAAAACCTTTGTGTCGTAGTCCTTTATTCATTCGCAAATGTCTAATAAAATACGTTGTCGCACTATGGGATCCCCTCAAAACAATGGACGGGGTTTGTGAGGCAGCCAGAGTGCCAGATTGAGCATCTCCGAGGATTCAAAGGGAGGTCCCTACCTTTTCTCGCAAATGATGTCAGCACCTCAAGTGGAGGTAGAAGAAAAGAGAATTATTCCTGAAGAACATATGTTGGAGGTCATTCCCTCTCAAAAGTAGACATTGAGGAGGAGTGGAAGGCCCAGAAAAAACATGGAGGTGGGAGGAGGAGCACATATCCCGAATGAGCTGGGTGCACATCTGACCGTTGAGGAATTCATGATGCATGCGACCCAGTCAGAGCCTGTCGGGACTACCAATTGAGGAAGCGGGAGTCGTATGCGAAAGACAAAGACATCTGGTTCTAACGTTGAAAACTCTAACCAACATCTCGAGCAAGCACAAATTTCCATAGCCTAACTTTATCAAGAAAATAGAGAACTGCAGAGACAGTTGGCGGTGAAGAACTAGGAGTTAATGACACCACAAGGTCGTGAAGGAAGAACAAATTGGCTCAAGAGACAGCTTCAAGAAGCACAAGAAATTATTGTGCAGCTTCGTGAAGCACAGAGGATGATGGGGAAGGAGAAAATGAAAACAATGCAAGGCGTGAGGAGCAGTCCGGGAGAAGGTTTGTGTGCAGGAGATACATGATGGGCAGGCTCTTTTTTTTTTTTGTATTCTCAGCAGTGACGCTTGATAGGTTCCTCTGTCTGTCGTGAGGATTTTCACGTTCTCAATGTAGCCAGGCTGGTTAATCAAGGCATCGGTGGTGTTTTTTTGTATGTAACTTGAGCTTGGTGGGAACCTTAATATATTAAATTTTGAAAATGTTTTTCTTGAAAGGATTCTAGTCATAATAGTTGAATGTATCGTGTTTCCTTTTTGTATGTAAATCTACCATGTTTTCATCTAAGCTTTTCGTAAATTATGTGATTTTACAATTATCGTTGTTCTGAGTTATTTTGTAATTTCATTGATATTTTCCTTTAGAAACTTCCGATGTCGATTTATGCTGACATGGAATCACTGAATCGAGGCTCATTAAAAATAAAATATGGAACTCGGCTTGTGGGTAAGGATTGCACTCGGGACTTCCTTCACATTGAACGAGCCTAAAAGAGCTAGATATTGCGAATGTTGATGTCAGGAGGGCGCTGGGGATCGACGTTCAAAAGTAAAATTAACACGTAGTTTTCTGCGTGGGATACTGTCCTTCAAGAATTCCTACCCCGCAGACTTTTTGAAATTGGCAGTGGTTGATGATTATTATTTCATTTTTCATTCAATGCTTATTCTTCTAATAGTTTTCTGATGCCGAACAAATCGGCCTTTGACGATACCTTTAGTGAAGCTTATTCGCGGATATGAAAGACTTTCTTCTGTCGACGCCGGTGGAGATCGAAACTCGGCTATCTTGGTTTTCTCAAGTGATTTTTGCCACTTCTAATCCTTCCCGATGCCGAATTTCCTAAGCATGTCGAGGAAAAGTTTCGACTGTTGATCCTTAAGTAAATGTTAGTCTCTTTTAAAGTTAAGATGATTTTCACATGCTCAAGCAGACTTTAAATGACTCAACATGAAAACATAAAATGATAAATAAAGGCAACAATTTTCATACTGAAGTGTAAACATACAGTGCAGAGGATCAAGTGGTACCCAAAAAGTAAAAAAATTGACATAGACCTTTTTAGGGTGTGTTGAGTGCTCAACAGAACTCAAACACAAGATCCAATTACATTTTAATGATTCTTATATGATGTTATATGGATGAATAAATCTTAGACTAATCCTACAACACTTATTTCACAACAACATGGTTCATCTATTGGGTTATTTTGGTAACTAAAGAACAATTTCCAGATTTAAGGGTGATAGCTTGGCATGGTTATTTTAAAGAGTTTGATCTAAACCCTTTAAATTCTTTTCTTATAGCACAATTTTGAGACATCATGTGTAAATATGGAAGTGAAGAATATAACAAAAGGAAACTCGTATATCCCGTGGATGCTATATTTTAATTTGAATAATTAATGAAATAATGTTGTCCTTTTCATTTGGAATAAGTCTCTAGGTATCATACTAGTTTTGAATTTCCTACATATTGTCTTAATAAACATCTTTCAACCCTAATTTGTATTGTTGATTTATTATTACAACCATCTAGGGATATATCTCTAGGGTTTTATAGTCATTATATGCTTTTGAATTTTCTAATTTTGTTAGTTAATTAAACCCTAGTTTATCTCACTATTTATCTCTCTTGTTTCATTCGTTGATTACTTATTCAAAAAATGATTTTATTACTACTATAATAACTTGTTTTAATGTTGTAATTTAATATCCTTTTTATAACAACCTTTATCATTTTCTCCTTTTTTAGTATTTGGGGATCATCTTGAGCCTAAAATTGACTTTATATACCTTTTAAATTGACCCAGATCCTCATATGTTCAAAATGGATTTTTTTTTACTTACCACATTATTTGTACCCGGTTTATCTCATTCTATTGGTGGTAGATTAAGTAGGTACTCATGAGGCCCTAGAATTTATTGTCTCTTGCCTAGGAATTCTTGAAGGTTACTAGGGAAGCCTCCCTTGTGTTGGATTTACTCTTTCACTAAAGAGAGGTAAGTTTTTTCCTAGGTGATAGTGGTGACATATTCCAATGTTCCACTAGTCTTGGTTCCTTGTGAAGGATATTCATTGTGGTGCTAATTTGTGTGGCAACATTTCTAACATCTTACAATGTCCCACTAGTCTTGATTCCTTGTGAAGGATATTCACTAAGATGCTAATTTGTGTGGTAACATTTCTCAATATTATTTTCCTTCGATTTCACATGTACAACTAATGTATCTTATCATTCCCAATATTAGGGTGTTCTTATCCATATGATCATTTCATAATAGAACTTTATTTTCATAAATTGAACCCCGAGTAGGTGCCAATGGCATTCATAAAATATCAACTCATTGTTATATAGAATTTATTGATGGATTATCATTCTTTTTTTGGCATGCATGATGTAGATATGACCACATGATATGTTTCAAGTTATGTTAACTAACGAATTCTATCCATATGCATTCTCAACTGCTAAGTTGTGGCTACGAGAATATATACTTCATTTTTTTATAGTTTGTATATAATGCACATATCGTTTTGAGAAAATACATCGGTGTTTTTTTTGGAATAGTTTCCTTCATTGTTAAGTGTCATGAATGTGCACCAATCATGTTTGGTAGTTAACTTAATTTTGCATAAAAATTGTTTAACATATTTTCTTTTTTGTTTTCATGTAGCTTTTAATTCATAACCAATGCTACTAGCAATGTTGTCTTGTATTTATTTATTCATATACTATTATGTTAATGAAAGGGAGGTTAATGATATCTTTCTGTGACAATGAAAAAATCATTCCTAGTTAATAGTTGTGTATTTACAATGAAAGTGATGAATGCAATAGAATTTATCCCAAAGAAAGAACAATAGAAGTTGGATAAAAAAATTTCATCGAAGTATGCCTCTCAAAATTTTGAATTAGAGCAATGAAGGTGGACATTATAAATTGTTTGAATGTTCTTGACTCTTTCACTACTTTTAATACAATTATTTTCACTAAGTATTAGAAGTGTAAAAATTATCACACAAGAATTTAGTTGGGAAGAAGAAACTAATTTTATTAGCACACCAATCTAGTTACTAAGAAGAAAGACCACTTGCAAGAATGAGACAAAAAAGAAAGAAGAGATAATGAAATATTTAACTCATTATTGAATGAAATATCTTACAATGAGAGAGTGATAATATATATGGAAGTCTCCATGAGATAAGAAGTGCACACCCTGGTTAGGGCTTCCTTGTGCATGCACATGTGACTCCAAAATTAACTATTAGTAAGTGGAGTTAACTATCCAAACAAGGAGTTGGCTATTATTCAAATAAAAACTTCCAAAACTAAGACTAGTAGTAAATGGATTTAGTCGGCTAATAATAGAGTAAAACATGCACAACTAAAAGAACATGCATGTTAAATTGATATCCATAATTGAATTGAATAAAAATAGAACTAACATTGAGTGATACTCTAGTGGAATTGTGCACTTCTATAGGAGGAGAATTGATATGTATTGGATCATTATATTGTTTTTCATCTATCTCTATCCTTTAAGAGTGGAAAAAATTGGAGGAATTAATTTGCAGGGCCATTTTTAGTGGCATGTCCCAGTTTGAAAAATTGGGGTCTGGGACCTTCCGGGGGCATTTTGAAGCATCAAATGATATTTTTTGGGGTCAAAAAATTCCTAACAAAATGTGGACCTCATAACACTATTCTACACATCATTGAATACCTTTTGAGTAGTGCCAAAATCACATCAATTGGAGTTTGTATGCAAACATCATGACTCCTACAAGTTGGCCTATCATGCTGACCACCATGGTATGAGAGGATGCCATGTCATACCCAATTACTCATGCATATTGGGATAGTCAATTATGTAATTTAAAGAATATTCTAGAAGGTTCAAAAGCCTATCACAATTGAGGTTTTAGGAAGTAAAAAAACCTACCCCTAGATTACTATGGGGCTATGTTAAATACCGAGGCACTAGGAGGAGAAGGGTTTCCATTATTTTGCATTGTATATTTTTCCTTATCTAATAAGAACATCTGAGAGTGTTATTATATGAGCATAATAGAGGAGGAGATATTCTGCAGCAGTCATGCAAGCCATAGGTCAAAGGAAACTTCGTCGAGAGTGTCTCTTTCTTTGTACTTGCCATCATTTTTATACTAGAAAAAAGATAGTAGAGCAACCTCACCTTCTAACTCGGTTTTTTCTCATATTAGGTTTGCCAGGTCATATATTCTATTTATTTGTTGATGGTGTGATTGTATTTTATTGTTCTCTATTTTCCACAATTTATCTATTTCATGCATAAGAAGAAAATCAGTGATAAATATTCTGGATATCTAAAGGAAAAATAACCTTAATAGTAAAGATTTCAACATTTTATTATATCTGTTCTGATGAATAGTTCTAGTAGAATATCCACAACAAATTATAGATCAAGAATATTCCCATGGAAGGAGGAATATTCAAGGTGAAGTGTGTTTTGATCCTTGTTACTATGATGTCATTGCCACCTGCTAAAAATATACCTACTATAAATAATTACTTTCTAAAAATATGAATGTTATAAATAGTCATGCTATAAATAGACTTGCTAAAAATAGAAATCCCCCTTAACAATAGGAAAATATGGAAAATGTGCATGTACACCAACAAGAATAAGTAGGATTTGGAGGCCTACTTTGTCATAGTCCTTGGACATGTGTAACATGATAAATGTTCCTTTCTATTTTTAACTTGTTAAAGTGTATATGGTTTATCACTAATTTGATCTGTATTTATGAGTGAAATGAAATGACTAACAAACTGAATACAATAACATAGAGATATGGAGAACAACAAAAAATATCCAGTGAACAATAACTTCTATTGAATAAATAAAATAGGCTGAAACTATAAAACTACAGAACTAAAAACAGCTTGCTCGAATGGTGGTAGCTATATTTGAGAAGAGATGTGGCTACTACGTGCATCTGTCTGAGTAGAATGATTACAACGAGGCTCCAGATGACGTTTTAACATTATTCATGAATGCTAAAACCATAAGAGATGAAACGCCAAAATTTATGTGGGCCCCGATGAGTAAGTTGGTACCTCAACTTCCCAAGCTCATAACATTTTCACACGACCTTTGTTTTAGGTGTGCGATAGCCTATTGGAAAGGTATTTTCAAGAACTACACATTATGCTACCAAAATCTAAATATGTCTACAGTTTGACTGTGCTAGGACAAAAAAAAACTGTTTGAGGCCCCAAAACGACCCTAGAAGTACAGAAAGAAGTATTGACATGAAAACCTCCAAAATAAGCCAGTTGAAATAGGTGGGTGGACATCAATATCCACTTGGATGCTCTGTAGGGCTTCAGGATAACCTCAAAAGTGTAGAACCCATAATTACAAAGAAATTTCATCATTACATAGAAAAGTGATGAACTAAAAACTATCAAGAGGAGCCAGTTGGAACAGGTGGGTGGCCACCAATATCCACATGGATTAGTCCTCTGCCCACAGGAAGCAATGGTCTCCATTGCGTTGAGTGCCCCCATCAGGTGAGAAATTTTCTACCGAATTTGGCTCGAGGTGAGCCACTTTCATTGTTGTAGGAGTTTCCCTTCCTTGACAACCCGATAAAGTTGGATCTTCTATTGGCGAGTGCCATTGACCTATGTGTCCACTATTTGATCAGTGAATACATGTTCCATGTAGTCAAGGTTGAGTTCTGTTGGTGTTAACTATTTTGTGATCTATGTGGTTTCCAATAATGGTGGGAAATATGGTCGGAGGAGGTCCACATTGAACACTGGGTAAAATCCAAGGAAAGGGGGAGTGCTGAGATCAAAATCATTGTCACCCACAAACTTGGTCATAGTGTAAGGACCATAGAGAAGTGGACAGAGCTTCTGATGGGGCCCTGCCAGGCATTCTTTCTACAAATTTAACTAGACCTTTTCTTCCACCTGAAACTTGTCTGGTACCCGGTGTTTATCATGGTGCTTCTTGTACTTAGCATTGGATTTTTGCAAAATCTCATGGACCTGTTGGAAGATGTGTTGAATCCGCTCAATGACTCTAGTGGATTTGTCGGTGTCATACTCAACATGGGAATATTTTATTTGTTTGGTTGCAAGAGGTAGTGCAACATCAATGGGACCAAAGGGTTGGAATCACAGCCCCACCTGAAATGGGCTATGACCAGTGGAGCTATGGACAACCCTATTGTAGCTACGTTGAACAAAGGGAAGACTCTCATCCCATGTACGAAGATTCTTAGAGTTATACATGCATATGATGTGCACAATAATATGATTGACGACCTCTGTTTGGCCATCATTTTTATGGTGGAAGGAAGTGGATTTAGTGAGTTTAGTCTCCAACATTGAATAAAGACTCAACTGAAATGTGCTGATGGACCTGCTGTCCCGATCACATATGATGGTCTATGGTATTCCAAATTGACCCACACTCGTTCGAATAAGAGCTCAACAATATCTATCGTTGTGATGCTCTTCTTGTAGGTTGTGAGAATGGCCATATTCAAAACTGATGAACCACCACAAATACACAATCATTTCTTTACTTGGTGGATGGAAGGTCATACATGTAATCCATCGAGATGGATTCCCAAGGATTCTCAGGAGTAGGAATATGGGTGTATAAGCCTTGCTTCTTCATGGATGGATGGGAAATGGCATAGACAGTGAAATATATTATATACTTGGTGACATCTTGTCGAAGTTTTGGCCAATAAAAATGTTTTTGTAGAATGACCACAATTTTCTCCATGCCAAAATGTCCTCCCATCCGACTGTAGTGATCCTCCCAAATCATATTTGCACACTAGCTTGTAGGAACACAGAGTTGGCCCAGATGGCATAACAATGAATCCTAAATGTGAAAATCGGTGACATTCGTGCCTGTACAAAATAGATGATAGGTGGTGGAGAAGTTAGGAACTTGTTGATAAAGTTGGGGCCACTCAAATGCCTCATGCCCAAAGGAATGGAGCATGGTGATGAGTGCAGCCATGGGAGGTTGACTGAGGCAGTTAGTGACACAATTTGTTCTCCCTTTATTGTACTTGATGTTGAGATGGAACTGCTACAAGTATGTGGAACACTTTTCATGGTGGTCGCTCTGCAACTTCCCATGTGTCTGTATGAACTTCAGGGGTTTATGATCAGTGTTGATGATTGTCTCCTTTCCCAGAATGTAATGTTTCCATTGACAACATGATTGTACAATGGAATACATTTCCTTGTCATAGGTGGGATATTTATGGATGATATTTGAGAGTGTCTCACTATGGTATGCTACTGGATGATCGTGCTGAGTGAGAAATACACCTATAGGATAGTTGGATGCATTGATCTCAATCTCGAATGATTGTTGCAGATTGAGTAAGGACAGTACTGAAGCTGAGCACAAGTGATGCCTCAGATCATCAAATTCTCTTTGTTGTGCCTTCCGCCATGTGAAATTCCCTTGCCACTTCCCTTGATCTCTTGGTTGAGGGCCCATGCAATATGGGAGAATCCCACCATGAACCATCGGTAGAAGTTGGAAACTCCCAAGAACCTCTCAAGATTAGTTAGTGTGGAATGGGATGGCCAATTAGAGATGACTTGGTTCTTAGCTAGATCCACATGTACCCCATGCTCATCAACAATGTAGCCCAAGTATTGGACCATGTTCATGCCAAAGGAGAATTTTTTCAAGTTGCATACAACTTGTGCTGCCACAGAGTGCTCAAAACCTACTGAATATGTTGCATGTGTTCCTCCCAAGTTCATTTGAAGATGAGGATTTCATCCAAATATACCACCACAAAAGAGTTGGTGAAGGGTCTCAATACATCATCCATCAATCTCATCAAAGTTGTTGGTGCATTTGTTAAGACAAAGGGAATGACCATCCATTCGAAGAGACCTTCTTTAGATTTGAAAGTTGTCTTCATTTGATTCGATGGGAACCTGGTGGTAGGAAGACATCAGTTCAATATCACTGAAGAAGTTTCCCCGCTTGAGTTGGTCAAGAAGTTCATCAATTTGAGGAATTGGGTACTAGTTCTTGAATGTGATTTTGTTTAATGCTCTTTAATCAATGCAGAGCTGCCAAGTCCCATATTTCTACTACACCAGTGCAATTGGGCTTCTGCAAGGGGAGGAGTTGAGTCTGATGTGCCCCTTTTGAAGCAAATCTTATATCTGATGCTTGATTTCGTCATTTTCCATCAGTGAGCGATGATAGACTGATCCATTAGGTAGAGGTGCACCGGGGGTTAGATCAATTGGATACTTAACTTGGTAGTGCATCGGTATCTCGATGGGTGAGGAGAATATGTATCTATACTCTTCCATGATCCCATCCACTTGCTTCTGCTATGAAGAGAATATCTGTGTAGGGGTCACATATGTGGAAGTGACCTTCTTCTTACTGTGAGAATGGATCATAAAGAAGACAAACTTTTTTGTCTGTAAAATCACCTTGCTGCATTTCTTAGCAGAGATTAAAGAAATAACGGTAGGTGGTGCTAACTCTGATATCTTGTACATATATCTACCCAAAATAATAATAACACTGAGGGGTCTATACTCATACACAACATGTCTCTTCCACAAATATGATTTTCCTAAAATAACACAACAAACTTCAAGGGGATCAATATCACACAATACCTCTATTATCTTTTTAGCTTGGGAGGTACTCTGCATGTGTGTATTGTATGCGGAAGTTACTTTGTACCTACACTACTAGACACTTGACTTTGTAATGGGTTTTTTTATAAAGTTGTAATAGAGTGGTTGTTTTATGTAAGTGAACTTTTAATGAAGTGTACCTTATAATATTAAAGTGGATTTATCTCATAAGGTGCACTTATGTTATAAAGTGAAATTGTATTTTAATATTTTAAGTGATTTATTTTGGAGGGAATGGATTATGTCCCTTGATCATGTAAAGGAAAGACTAGATCTTGGCCTTTGGATTTAGGGATGGGGAAGATGAAAAGACACTTGGAAGGTGAAAGGTCATTTTCAAATTATAAGATAATGCATTGGGTACTGTGCAAGACATAATGAGAAGATGAGATTGAGATATTTCCGAGAGATCTTGAGAGAGGAAAGTGAGCAGGAAATTTTTGGCATGGATTCCAAGGGAGAAAGTCCATTTAGAAGAGGTTGAGATTAATTGTTGAAGACAGGTCATACTGTATGGATCCGTACAGGCCATACAACAACAAGTTTGGGCATGAAAATTGAGGCAAGTGTGGGCACAATTTTCAAGGAAACCATTGGTGTTTTTTCTATTGGAGGTTGGTCTTACAGGAGTGAAGGTACAACATCCTATTGTGGGCACAAATATCGATGTGCTGAATTCAACAAGGTCGTACAGTTGTATAGATTTGGCATGCTTTTATAGGAAGCAGATTTGTGGGACTGTTGGGTGTTGTAAGTGTTTCTCTTGGATACTAAATGTAATTTTGTTGCTGATATACTTTCCTGAAGCTAATACAATATCTCTCTTTGGGTTTCCCCACATTGGGGTTTTCCCTAGCTAGTTACCTAAATTTCTTATTTTTACATGGATGTGTAATTGTTGTTCATTATGTTTATTCCACTGAAAAATTTATTGGCAAAGTGTATTTATGCTCATAATATTTTCTGAATGTGGTTTTAATACATTTAAGAGTTTATTCATGAAAGTTATCTATAGGTTGCTAAGTGTATGAAAAAAATTATGCATACTAATCTTGTCGTTAAATTTCTACATGGTATGAGAGCTTGGGATTTGAGTGATAGTGATCTTGATGGAGTTCTCTTTGTTTCACGGTTAAGGGTTAACTTGATCTTAGTATCATCCTTGGAGAATGGTGGATATTATACATTTTTCAAGAGGGGACATGTATTTATCTACAAGGAGGGAGTGGACCTAGTGGAACCACAACTGATTGGTGATCGGGTGGAAAGGTTTTATATGTTGCATGGAAAACCTTCAGGATATGATTCAACGTCGAATGAAGAGCATGAGGCTCCTAAGAATGTGGTGGGCCCAAGGATTCAGTCTTTCATTCTGAGAGAAGAGAGGGAGTCTCTTATGAGCACCGACATGAGGCTTAGCTGGTCTGATCGAACTGATGCTCAGCATGGAGTGGATTCTCCTAGGATATTAGGGTTCAAAGTGGCTGTCAAGAGAAGACCTTCTAGTTCGAGTTATATGAAAGTGTTGAGGAGAGATCTAGGTTAAGAGGGAGCTACTACTAAGCATAGTGTGATGGGAACATATGATGGACATGGCAACGAGTACATCCCTTGCTAGGAGGGAGTGTTATCTTTTTACCTCAGGAGGTCCTCCACATGTGTGTCTTTCATAAGTTACTTTGTACCTAGACCACTAGACTATGGACTTTGTAATGGTTTTTTTTATAAAGATGTAATAAAGTGGTTCTTTTATGTAAGTGAATTTTTAATGAAGTATACCTTCTAATATTAAAGTGACTTTATCTCATAAAGTGCACTTATGTTATAAAGTGAAATTGTACTTTAATATTTTAAGTGATTTATTTT
>ML806905.1:118732-167236 GCA_009831015.1 Picea engelmannii
CCTAGTCTCCTATATATACCAAGGAGACATTTTCATTTTGAATCATCTGGTACTTGAACATTTAAGTGGGGTAAAAGGAGGTTGCCCTCTCGAAGAGGCTTATTATCTGAAATTATCTCTTTTTCAAGGCGTTGAGTACTTTTCCTGAGGTTTTTCTATGCTATATTGATGTTTGGTTCTTAACACATTCTACAGTGTTTTTCGAAGGGATTGTATGGTGTTCACACCACTTTATCGTGTCCTTCTTCGACCTCTCAATACCCTTCTTGGTTTTCATCTTGGATTGGTTGTCCTGAGAGTGGCCATCTTTGATATGTCCCTTGTTTTGTGGGTGTTGAGATCAATTCCTTCTTCCAAAATTTCCCTCCCCTTTTCTATTCTCCCAACTTATTTTGTCCATTTCTTTTCCCCCTTCTATACTTACCCAAATTTCCCTTTTATTTTCTCCCTTCCATTATCCGTTTCTAATTACTATACTTAGTTTTTTTTCCAAAAATGGCAGGTTCACGGGTTGGTGGACTCGCAGTTTCTCACTTCCTATTCCCATATCATGAGTCTAACCGACCTCCGTATTATTCTGTACTTAACTGTTTCTGTAGTCACAGGTTAATGGGTTGGTGGGTTTCAAGCTTTCATATCCCATGTTCCATTACATACATTTTGTACCCAAACAATCTGTGATCTACATTTTTACCATTGGACTCCCTGAGATCCTAAGTATCTCATCTCTCCTATATTGAGTCCCATTGACCGCGTTAAAAACATTATCCAATTTTTGAACTTATGCAATGGTGGGTTCACGGGTTCCCAAGTTGGTGGGTTCACAAAAATAAAAAATATTATTTTCTCTCGTTCATCCTCACCACCTTCACACTTTTCCCAATATGCATTTAGTATGGTTTAATGCTAATAACTCATCATGCAGGTCTCGTAAAGATTGCCATTAATAAGCGAGGGGCTCAAGGATATTTCTTATTAAAACCACATTAAAGAACGATTTGTGGAAGATTATATTATAACTCTCAAGCACTCATTTCAAATATTATCTAGATTAAAAGAACACCCTCATAAACTTATGGAAACAACAACTTGACAACATTTCTGTGGAGATACTTTGAACATTTTTGGACGTTGTGTTACTAAAGTTTTTTACTGCAAGGATTTGGTTTCCTGGTGTGCTAAGAAGTATATACCAAGTCAACGTATTATTCAACTTCATGACCATTCTCCCATCTCTCTTGCACCTCAATTTTTCTATAAAATGCTATAAATCCAAGAGCCAACACTCACTTTCAAAGGTGAAGATTGCAGGGACTTCTTAAAAAAGAATGACAACACCATGGACCTCTTGCCTAAATTCTTGGAGAATATCATGACCATCCCTGAAGATATTACTAGGTTGCATGTTAACTCGTTCAAAACCCCCTTTTGGGAAATTGACTGGTTATTCACCAGAGTGAAAGGCCAAGAAAATACTTCCATCATTTCTCGTATGATTCTTTATATATTATATTTTATTGTCAAGGAGGAGGCCATTTTCGATTGGGGAAAGTTGGTTTCCATTGAAATATGTTCCCAATTGTCTCAGTATAAAAGGGATAAGAAATTATTTCTGGCTTCTTATTTGGTTTTTTTGATAACACATTGTTGTCAATTTCCTAAATTGTCTATCTACAAGAAGATGAATTGTGAATTTGACCCCGCGAACTTTTGGTACCAAGCATTATGGAGGCACAAAGTTTCCCTACATTTTTATGAAGTTTTCAATGATTTTGTCTCATTTTTTAAAGGATTGTTGTTTCGAAAATATACCCCAAGAATATCTTTCTGACAAGTAAATTCCTAGATAAAAATGGGACCTTAAAAAAAATGGAAAATTACAATGTTATCAGGATTTTCAGTTCTAAGGACAATCCCTCCTTTCTTCCATGCCATATATCCGACATAATGTTTGTTACATAATTTGCAAGGGAATATTACTTTTGGGTTCACGTTTTTCACGCGAAACAAAAAAATCAATTCATACATTTTCCTTGGAAGATCGAGGGATTTGTTTTCAGAAATATGAACAAAATCGATGAATTTGCAAACCACTTCCACAACCTGAATCTCAAGTATGCTAAAAAGATAAAAGAGTTTGACCCTAACATAATTTTTTTGGAACATATGTTAACAATGGGTTTTATCAATTCATTTATCTAGATTGTTCTAGGATAATAAGAATATAATAACTTGGGTGCTCCTACCCACACTATTGGTGACTTAGAGATGATACTCGGTACCAATGAGTTTTACAAACATAAAGGAAAGGGTCACAACAAGAAGAGTTCCTAGTCCTCAACTGTTACTCCTAAGACTACAAAATCTCGGAGCAGTGCTCCAGTGGTACAACCATATAGAAAAGTTATCAACAATAGTTCAGGAGGAGGATACAAGAACCCCTAACTAGGAAAAATTGAAATCTCACATAAACTTCCTCTGAGGAAGAAGAGGAATAATATTGTACAAGAGAAATAAGAGCATCACGTCTAAAGTGACATCAACAACTTATCCCTCAAAGATATGGAGCTCAAGGCTAACATCGAGAATTGTTTTCCTAATATTGATTAGCCAAGAGGCATGAACCACCATAATCCATTGTTGAAAATTGTTGAAAATGAGACATTCGATGAAGAAGAGTCATTTGTATTTTAGATCATTGTCTTTGACAGTGAATCTAAGAAATTAATTATTGAGAAAAGTGATGTGCTGAATAAAAAAGGGAAATCTCATTTGGAGGTTAACCTAAGAAATATGCAGCCTTCCTAGATTTTTAGAATCCATACAGAAAGCAGCGATGCATTGGACGACTCCAATGGTGGTCCCGAAAAGGAAAATATAAGTTAAGGAAAAGGATTAAGGAACTTGAAAATATCTTGATGCCTCTTCCACTTTTTTCCAGCCCTTTGGAAATTTTTGGACCCACACGTCCACAGTTAGATTAAAAGGATCCTCAAGATTAATTACATCATCCAGGAGCTATGTCGAGAATAATATCAAGAAAATAATGGCACTGCTCAAAGAATCTTGGGAAATTTAAAAGAACATGATTCTTTTGGCTTGAGGGTGCATGTCGTCCATGACTATTTGTAGGCCGACTTAAAAAATGAAGATGGTTTTTATGTTGATGTCATGGTATCCTTTGGTGTTAAAGTTTCAAACATGTTAGAGCTAAGGAGAAGAGAGGATGACCTTTCCTCTCCAATTCGGATCAAGAATTTTAATTCATGTTGGAAAGAAAAGATAAATAAATTGAATGAAATTGCTCAAGCATTCAACCACGCCATATGAAGGAGGGAAGAACTATTCAAAAGGCTCACAGAGGTGGACCTATCCAGAAGCACCAATGAAGTCAAAGATCCCAAGTTCATCCTCAACTCATTTTTCCTAACAAAACAACAGTTCTATGAGCAAGTTGAGATTTTTAAAGGATTTTCAATTGAAAAATTCTATGGTATAATTGAATATGATGCGGACACCATAGATAACTAGCTAGTAGATTACTCCGTAAAAAATGAGCATGTTGAAGAATAATTACATGGAATTTCCCTTGATATAACAAACTTGGAGGGTGAGTTGCTCAACATCAAAATTTGGCATGAAATCAACATGGCACCAATGAAAAGTTACATTGAAGAATGGTTTAAGAAAGTTATCGATGAAGGGAAAGAAGCAGTTGAGACAATTCCTCTAACCGTTGATGAAAATGATAAAAGGACATCAGCAAGAACATGAAAGAACGAGAGACCATCATAGTAAGTTTATGTTGATCATATCCTTCTTTTTCTTTATCAATTTCTTCATCCATTTATTCCACCTCTTTCACTAGAAAGGTTTAACCAAAGAATAATAACTCCTTTTTTCTTCTTACCGGGTCTTGTTGATACTTCTACTGCCCACCGTCTTCCTTATAAAAGATTATTTCTTCTATTTATTTTCTTTATGGTCCGTGGGAGCCCCAATCCAAGTCTTTAAGACAAACACATTTACAATTTCAAGAATATGTAATAGACTATATATTTTTTAGAAATTTCAAGAGAACTACTTTGGGAAAAATCTCGACTGTGCTTTGTAACCCTGTTTTCAAAATATTAAGTATTTGAGGTTGATCTATCATTATATTTATTTGAGCTTCCCATGTGTCCACTATGTTAAATTTATCTTATGAATGTAGATCATCTTTTTTTTTATGTTATATGATCATAGATCTTTATCTTAAACTATGTTGGATATGAGGGAATTTTTCTTATTTTCTTTAAATTTGTGGAGTGTGTGATTCATGGTCCTTTATAAGGAAATTTCTTCAAAAAGAAAACACAAAAACATTTTCCTTTTATTTGATTTCCACATTTATGTTTATTTGATTACCACGATGGACTTTTGTCAAGTTCCACATTCCGAGTATTTAGAAATCCTAAGAAAATCTAAAGAGGAATACCACCTCTATAAAAAAAGAGGGGGATTTACATCCTCATGAGTTTGTCATTTCAGTCCTAATAGATTCAAGAGTCAACATTTTTGGTGACCATACTGGGGAACTAAACCAAAATTTGGAACATGGTCTAGCATTTTTAAAAAATATATTAATTTTCCCTAGGTTGATCAACCCCGCTTAGAAATTGGATTGAATAATCAATGAATCATTTTACATTAGTTGTACAATAAGGTAATAACAAAATTCGAGACCTGAGAAGAGTTAGAAAGGTCCTAGTAGATCTTAGTCCAAGAAGAAGAAAGAGAAATCCTCTGAAGAGAAAGGAGAGAGGAATGACAAGACCGAAGAAATCAAAGGTTAGCTAGATCAACACAAGAACAAGGTCATGATTGAAGCTGGATGAGTACAAAGGACCCATTACTAGAAGTAAAAGAAATAAACTCTTTATTCTTAGAAGTGAAAATCCTATCCCTAGAATCTCTCCAGACATGGCAGAAATAAATGAACAACCCTGAGACAAGCATCATGTGGAGAGACAAGGAGGTGGAAGAGATGTTGTAAGAAATCAAGGAAACCAAGGATTTGAAAATCGAAGGAGGGTAAGATATTCCCCTCTAAATATTATAGGTGATCAACATGATCTCCTTGTTCTCCCTAAGGGCACCTTAAAGGAATTTTTCAGAGATGGAGCAATCGATGCAAACAAGAATTTGGACTTAATTCTTGATGTTTGTGATTTTCACTGTGTTGAGTATGATGATGTCATGGTAAGGTTGTTTCTACAAAACTTATCAAGAATATCATATGAATGATATACAACATTTACCAGTAGATCAATTCTCTCATTTAATGACCTCGAAGCTATGTTAATGACTATGTTTTCCCCTCCTATTTATTATCATACACTTCTCACCGATTTCTCCCAGATTGGTTTGAGGAAGAATGAAAGGATATGATATTTTAATCTCAGGTTCAATAAAACCTTGAGTAGGATTCTAGAAGATAAAATACCAAATGACCCAGTTATTCTTGGTTGTTATAAGAATGTGATTCCCCCAAATGTAAAATATGCTATCAGAACATCCGAAATGGATACCTTGGAGGAGACAATGACTAAATCCACTGAGATGGAAGAAATTATGATTGAAATGGGTGTCAACCCTGACATTATACTGGGAAGAGTACAAAGGCAGTTGGGAGGATTAAATATTTATAGTCAAGGAAATTCCAGTTCAAGAAAGAATGAAGAATTCAAGCCTCGACCGACTCAAAAACAAATGATGGGAGGAGAAGTTTTCAAGGGAACCATACTTGATGTAAAGGTTGACCCTATGCAGCACAGGAAAATAAGCGAAAAATTGAAATTGCATAGATGAATAGAACTATCAAGAAAATGCAGAATGAGATAAACAGACTAAGAAGGGGAGATAATTACATGCCAAATCCAAGAATTCCAATCCCAGAGTAAAGGAGGAACCCTCCCCAATAAAATAGAGTGAGTTTTGAGAACACGGATAATTTGAAAATACCAAGGGTTCCTAGACAACCTACTCCCAATGCGGTTATGCTGGATGATGTGTATGACGAGAAATTAATTGAGCAAGAGAAATATTACTCACCTTATGAAATATATGGAACTATGCAGATGGATGGATGTGAGATGTCCATGTATATATTTGAAGAGGGCGATAATGATCCCAACTCACAAGAGAACTTCTCCCAAACAAGAAGATTTGTAAATAGAACAAAACATAAAGGCGATTCTGATACATATAGCAAAAAGAAAAAGAAAAATAAGAAACAAACGTGAAAAGAGAAAATGAGAAAGTGATGAATAGTGTTGGAAGTAAAAGGAAGAACATGACATCAAAATCCACTCAATTGACATATAATGTCGTAGAGGATTTGATTAAATTAAGGATAACCCTTCCCTATATGAAAGTGGTGAAGATTCCCCAACAAAGAGAAGAAAATTTGAAATTGTTGGATGATCCATCTGAAAGAGAATAAGTTGTTGTTACAAGTCCAAAACAAATCCCTAGCTAGTCAATGTTAGGACCCAGAAAGGTCCCTTTTCCCTACATCTTTTGCCCATTCAACCTTCTCATTCCTAAGATAAATGACTATTATAATGAGTACTAAGACCCTTTTTCCCAAGGTATGAACTATTCATCTTGCTTTTATATTTTCATTTACTTAGCATGTTTGATTGGTAACGTTCACATATTTTACCCATGAAATGATTTAACTAATGATCAAAATTCTTAGAACATCCTACTTCGAGAAACTCGTTGTTGTTATAGCTATGTGCCAATCTTGGAAGCTGTTATATGACTGCTACAACAGATGCCACCAATCCTGGAAGCTATTACATGACTACTGCAATAGAAGCCCATCAATCCTTGAAGTTGTTACAACAGACGCCGCCAGTCCTGTTGTTATACGACCGCTGCAACACCTGCTGATTAGATATGCTGGTTCATGATGTTGATTAAGGAGAGTTCTAGATTTTTTATTAATGATATCCAACGAACAACTTGAGAATCAGGGATTCTCAAGACTGCTCTATTTATGTTCTACTGAATGACTCTGACTTTAAATAACATAGCTTTTGTAATGAAAGGGAGTTTTTTTTTACTGGAGAAAGAAAAGTAACACTTATTGTACATAGACATTTTTGGTAATTGAATGAAAGAGTGGATTGAATTCCTTTAGCAAAATGTAACCTATTTCTTTGAGCGGATTCAGTGAGAAGGAAAGGTCCCACCTTCCTCACCGATTCCCCTCTATTTTGAATTCTAGATTAGTTGTTTTAAATGTGAATGATTTAACTGTTAGACATTTCTAGAATACAACTATTGTTACAGTTTAGTTCCTTCTTGTTAGATGCACATAAACTTGTCTCATGAGAATTAGAAGTCGATCGCTGAACATTGTTGGAGAACTGCTTTCCCTTTTTCTGCATTAGGTTAAAATCTTGTGTGAAGTACCTTCTTCCAATAAGTAGATTTCCTTTTTGCAAATAGTATAGAATTTCTTCCTGCAAAAGTAAATTAGAAATTTAGATTAGAATAGGCAATCCAGGGTTTTTATACATTCATCAATTTAGATTGCAATTATGATTTCAAATCTGTAGAACTCCAGCTGTATCAGCACAATTGTGTTAGTGAAAATGTTTTTTTTTTTTTAAATTTCCCAACTAAAATTAGATTAGAGATGCTTTCATAATCTAGCATAGACTGCACACAATTATCTTGAAATAACAGACTTCCCTGGGTTGACAATTTATATTGAACGATTTGATTTTCTATTCAATTAGACAATTAAAGTGCCCAACATTTTGGCGCCGTTGTCGGGGAAGATAATCATAGATTTTGGTAAGCACATTAGTTTTCTTTCTTAGGAATGAATAGTCTACATGTATCAAGAAATGCAAAAATGAATCCACCAAAATACTAACCTTACAGGTACTAGAGGACGTGGAGGAAGAAATCCTAACATACTAGGTAGACGAACCATTGTTGATGAGATTATAGCCAGAGCAGATTCTTCTTCAGGATCCATTTTTCGCCCTGCAAATCCTCTAAGAAGATATGATCCGCAGTCAGCTGAAATACCCCTTCTCAAAACATCGTTCTCATCAAGGGTTGAAGCTGAAGCTGAAGTCGAAGCTGAAGATTTGTCACCAACAAATTAGCAAGCAACACTGGAGAACATTGAAGATCAAGGAAGTATAGCCTGGAATAGGGAAAATCTAGAAGAAGCTGTTTATCAGATCAACGGCCGGATAGTCACTAAAGAAGAGTGGGACGTTGTTTGGAGAGAAAGAGCACATATGGAGAATCAAGGGGATAATGAAGAAGAACTCTACCAAGAGAATCCATAGAACAATGAGGATCAGGTAAACAATGAAAATACTATCTCTACCCTAGTTTTTCCTATTTCTGATGTTCCCACACGAGGGATGGCTCCTATGAAAAACATACCTCTCCCATCTCTCCCAAATTTTCATGGATTGTCCACTAAAGATCCAGATTAGTTTCTTTTTTAATTTGAAATTTTGTGTAGAATCTATGACTACACTACTACTATGCAAAAGATTAAATTGTTTCCAGCTACATTAAAGGGTAATGCGTTAAGATGGTTCATGAGCCTTGGAGGAGAAAACATTTCAACATGGGTACAAATGAGGCATCTTTTCCTGAACAAATACCAAGACTACTGTCTAACAAGGGAATGAAGAGAGGAACTATTCAAGATGTCACAGAAGGAGGATGAGACCCTTGAAGACTTTGTGGAGCAACTCCAATATAATCTACAAAGGTTTGGACATCTGGATGTGAGTAAGGACATTCCAAAAACCATTTTTCTCAAAGGAGTTAGAGAAGATTGTTTAGATATGTTGAATATGCTTGGCAAGGGAGATATAGCTAAGGAATCCTATGAGGACATTGTAGATCTTTGCAAAACATGTTCTCGAGGATCTACAAGGAATAAATCAGCTACCAAGGATACCACTTTTTCAAGGGTACATAAATCAACCAATGGAGGAGAAACAAGAGAAAAAATAGGTAAAGTGTTAGAAAATTTGAAAACAGAGATGATTAACTCTTTTGCCTCACAAATGGATACTTTGCAGGTCAAACAAAAACAAGTAGAATCAGAGCAAGCATTATGCATTTTCTGTCCAAAATGCAGAAAGAAACATCCACCAAGGGAGTGCCCACTGAATAGTGTCCAGGTATGCCTTATTTGTGAATTAGACCATGACACTGACCAATGTCCCTCTCTACTAGGTGTAAAAGCATCAATGAAGGAAACTAATGAGGAAGCATAGGCTGTCTATCTAATAACACAAAGAAAACAATGACAACCAAGAGGTCAAGGTATGAACTCTCAATTCTCTCCTCCATCATTTAATTATTGGAACAATCAGCGACCATATGGCTAGACGAATGCCCCCCCTCCAAATCAAATGCCACCCTCTTATCAGGATCCCAATGCATGGTTACCTATGCCCCAGCTACAAAATCCCTATGGGAAATGGAACCCATATGGAAGAGGCCCTCAACAAAAACTCAATTATCAAAGCCATCACCAACCGAACCCCTATCAACAACAGTTCCAACCCCCGTACCAACAACAACAACTGCAATTTCCTCCTAATGCATCACCAAACAATCCTCCCTTATGAGCTCAGATGCCTGTGCAACCTAACCCAAAACCAAATAATAAGGCTGTTCAGAACATAGACATACATAATGTGCCAGCCTTATCTATTACTCCTATGCCTTGTGATGAAATAAAATTAAGATCAGGGAGAATAGTTGAGCCAATAATTGAAGATGATCCATCTTCATAATCAGATAAGGAATAAGGGGAGAGACCATCTGCTAATACAGAAGAAATTGACCAACCTATTATAGAATCAACAGACCCACCATTCCCTGAAAGACTGAAAATTACCAAGACGATGGAATTACCATCTTTCAATCTTCTAGGAGAATTACAAAATATGCATGTTAATATTCCACTACTGCAAGTGATAAGGGATGTCCCTATTTATGCCAATACTGTGAGGGACCTCTGTATCAGAAAACCTGGACAAAAACCTAAAGATCCCCTCATAGTGCATGTAGTGGGGGATTTGTCTGAGATGATGCTAGGAAAAACTCCACCTATTAAATATGGCGACCTAGGAAACCCTATAGTAACTGTTAAAATTGGACAGACATCTATTCCACATGTACTAGTTGACTTAGGGGAAAAAATTAACATCATTCCAATAGAAACTACGCAATTGCCGCAACTTAGAACACAAATCCGACCTACTCCTACTATTCTAGAATTAGCTGATCACTCTACCATCATACTAGAAGGAGTAATCAATGATTTATTCATTTCAGTGGACTCATGGGAGTATCCTGTTGATTTTTTCATTTTGCAACACAAATCCCGTCTGGGAGGCCATCCTCTAATTCTAGGACGACCATGTTTAGCTACAACTGATTCTTTCATTGGTTGCAGATCTGGTTCCATGACCATCTCTGATGGTTATGACAACAAAAAAACTTACCTTGTATCCCCATGCTACACTCAATGCAGAACCTGGAAATTATCTATGGATGGACACTGAGGATGGAGGTGCTCTGCCTGTGCTGACTGTAGGAAAGGCCTTGAGTTACAAAGATGAAATGGAGGATGAGTTAATTAACTACTTTATTTGTGACCCCTCTGCTATTACACAGAACATGAACCACTGATTGATCAGAGTCTTTGACCCTATTGCCCAGGAAGAAATGAACTCGGAAATGTTCTCAGAAATCATTGACAATCAAATTGATTCAGTTGTAACAATAGTCACTGTAACAATGAACGCTGTAATAGAAAATGACGAAACAACAACAACTGAATTATTTCCTAGAGTTAGTTCTAAGAGTGTCACTGTGGAAGTCGAACTTGGAAAAACCTTGAACATCAATTTTGATCTCTCCACTGCTGAAACTCACTGATTGATGAAATTACTGACTATACATAAAGAAGCATTTGCCTGGGATTACATGGATATGAAAGACATTCCCTCTGAATTATGCACCCACTATATATACATCAAATAATAATGTTGACCCATTTGCCAACCGCAAAGGAGGATGAACCCAAACCTTAAAGAAATTGTTAAGGAAGAACTTCAGAAACTTCTCAACGCCGGATTCATCTATCCTATATCATATGGTGAGTGGGTATCACTGTTAGTTATTGTGCCTAAAAATAATGGTAAGTGGAGAGTGTGTGTGGACTATAGAGTCCTGAATAAGGCCATGCAGAAGGATCATTTCCCTCTGCCATTTATTGATCAGGTTTTAGACAACCTAGCTGGAAAAAAATAGTTTTCTTTCCTAGATGGATTTAGTGGCTATAACCAGATACAAATTGCCCCAAATGACCAATATAAGACAACCTTTACCAGCCCTTGGGGTACATTTTCCTACAAGGTTCTCCCGTTTGGCTTGTGTAATGCACCAGCCACTTTCCAGAGAGTTGTGATTGGTATTTTCTCTGATATGGTGAATGACTGTATGGAAATATTCATGGATTACTTTACACCTTATGGTACTGATTTCGAAGAATCTTTGTCTAATTTGGAAAAAGTTCTCAAAATATGTAGACAGTCTCATCTTTCTTTAAGTACAGAAAAGTTCCATATGATGATGAACAAAGGGGTAGTGCTGGGACACTTCATATCTTATGCAGGGATTCAGGTAGATCCAGCCAAAATGCAGGTAATGTTGGACATTCCAACTCCATTAACTTAGAAAGAGGTAAGAAGTTTTTTAGGGCATGCTGGGTATTACAGGAGATTCATTAAAAATTTCTCTAAACTTGCCTCTCCATTGTTTTTTCTACTAACAAAAGATGTTGACTTTCGTTGGAGTAACAACTGTGAATTATCTTTTGCATATATTAAACAGAAATTGTCCACAACTCCCATCTTGAGAGGGCCCAATTGGGCTTTGCTTTTTCACATTTCTTCAGATGCCTCAGACACTGCAATTGGTGTAGTACTAGGGTAAAAAGAGGACAAAGAACCCTATGTTATCTACTATATCAACAAGAACATTGCTCCTGTTGAGTTAAAATACACAGTTACTGAAAGAGAATTCTTGGCAGTAGTTTATGGAATCAATAAATTTAGGCATTATGTAACTGGTTATCCCACATTTATTCATATTGATCATACGACCATTAAATATCTAATGAATAAACCTATTACTAATGCCTGAGTGACAAGATGGTTGTTACTACTGCAAGAATTTGACATCACTATAGTGGATAGACCAGGAAAAGAAAATGTGGTTGCTAATTTTCTCTTAATATTACATATAAATGATGATAATTCACCTGTAGATGATTCCTTTCCTAATGAACATTTGTTTGCAGTATCTGCTCACTCACCTTTGTATGCATATATTGCTAATTATTTGGTTGCAGGGAATGTACCTCCACATCTATCTCCTCGAGAAAGAAGGAAGATTATTCAAAAGAGTGCTAGGTATAGTTGGATAAGAGGATACCTCTTCTACATAGGCTTGGACCAAGAAATCAGGAGATTTGTGAGGGATGATGAAGTTTATGATTTGTTGAAAGCTTGCCATGATGGCCCTTGTGGGGGTCATTTTTTTGATAAAAGGACCGGGCATAAAATTTTAAGGATGGGCTATTTTTGGACTTGCATATTTCAAGATGCCAAGAAGTATGTCCAAGCTTGTCACAGTTGCCAACGCATGGGTCAGACAAATCACAGGGATGAGATGTCTCTCCAGTCTTAGGTAGTGTTAGAGCCTTTTGAGATATGGGCCATGGATTTTGTAGGACCCATTAACCCACCTTCCAATCAGAAAGTCTATATATTGGTCTGTACAGATTACATGACCAAGTGGGTGGATGCAAAAGAACTTATCAGAGACTCAGAATAATTTGTCTTAGCATTCTTGTTTGAAGATATATTTGTTAGGTTTGGCATTCCCAGAGAATTGGTAACTGATGAAGGACCCCCTTTCACATCATATAAATTTGAAGCTCTACTCAGTAAATATCATGTTTTACATAGAATAGCTTCTCCATACCATCCACAAGGCAATGGCCAGGTGGAAAGAACCAACAAAGTTATCGAATCCATTCTTACTAAAACAGTGAGAGAAAATCATAGGGATTGGTTTGAAAGATTGCATGAAGCTCTATGGGCTTACCGAACTACTTGGAGGAGCACAACTGGTTTTTCTCCTTATGAGCTGGTATGGAAAAAGCCTTGTTTTCCCCATTGAGTTTGAAATCAAAACCATAAGAACTGCATCAACAATCAACCTCAACTTGACTATGGCACAAAAATCTAGACTGCAGCAACTCAACGAGCTTGATGAAAAGCGTTTGGACTCCATCCATCAAACCACAGTGATTCAACAACAAAGAACAAAATGGCATGACCAAGTCATCAAGAAGAAATTATTCCAGAAAGGAGATTGGGCTCTGTTGTATGATTCACACTTTAAGGAATTTCAAGGTAACCTGCATACACTATGGCTAGGGCCTTATGAGGTAGACACTGTTTTTCTCAATGGGATAGTTTGGTTGATTACTATTGATGGATCCAATACACACTTACATGCAAATGGTCATCACTTGCGTCTGTATCAGCGTTCACTGTCCAAGCCAAAATTCAAAACTAGATGTATAGTTGATACAAGTTATCAATTCTTAAACGGAAAGGAGCTTTCTCCTTCCCCTTCTGAACTTTAGGACTTCTTTTGCTCAGACCTTGTATATAAATAACCTCAGCAAAATTTGCATTTCTCTGTTTTTAGTTGAAATTTCTCTATTTTTCTTTACTATGGTAATAAATCTTTGAAAGGTATCAAGCGGTTATGTGTGTGTAGGTGGATTGATGAACAACAAGGTTGGGTAGTGCACAACGAGTCAAACGATTAGTTCATGGAAGTTGAAAAACTTCCTAGAAACTAACTAATGTAGCATTCGGTCGATTTCTATACTGTTACACCCCTTTTTTTTGCTAAATTGGTTGATTTCCATGATGTTACACCTTCTTCTGATAAATTGGCTGATTTCCATGTTGTTACACCTTCTTCCGATAAATTGGCCAATTTCCATGCTGTTACACCCTTTTTTTCGCTAAATTGGCCGATTTCCATGCTGTTACACCTACCTCCGCCATTTTTGTTGAAGAACCTGCTGATACACTAATTGTTGTTATTCTTTCTTGCCACTTCACTCTTTATTTTTCGCATTTTTTCCGATGCTACTACTCCAACCCTCCAATCTTTCCATGCCACAACACCACTGATTAGACAATACTGATGCTCTCTATTCGAAAGTGTTGCTTCATAATGACTTGACTTCACATCCAGCGATTTCTAGTTGGCTAACTACAGTAAGGACTCCATCTCTACTCTAGTTGCCATTTCTCTCACAATCCTTCATCATGTCAACTATTCTGCGCCACTCAGATGGCGGTTGGATTGTGCGGTTACTCTGATAGGTCGTTATGTGCGGTAAGATATGAGGTACGTGATTAATCCTATGTGTTAAAGTAATGAAGATATAAAATCACGGTTTCCTATTTACTAACCGGTTGTCATAAATCGATGCACCTGGAACCAATCCGATTAGTTGGGGGGGGGGGAATGTAAATCTAGTTGTCCATACCGAATTTTATACACACCTCCACCACCTTTCCGCCCACACTTCTTTTTACTGAGACACTGTATTATTTCTGCAAACCACGTTCGAGCTTGTTGCATCTCTGATTTAGGTGATAGTTTCTCCTCCTACGTGCCTATTAGACTCTCAAGAAACATCATGGGAGGATTATCTATAAGATATGAACCCGCAACTCTAGACAGTTTGTTGCTACACCCAGAGGCCTACCAAATATTTCTCCAGGCCGGCTGGATATTGTATTTTAAAAAGTTGAAGGGGTTTAATGAGGATGAGGTATTGGAGTTTAGTCACAATTTTACCGAAGGGTATTCAATGGTGAATGGGGTAAGGATTCTGGTGTCAGAAGAAAGCATTGCTACTGTAACAGGGTTGCCAAGAACAGGAGACCGATGGTTTCACAGAAAAACACATCTTTCAGATGCACAGAAGGGTTTCCTCATCAACACTGAGCAAGTTCAGACCAAAGGAAAAGGTGCAGATGTCAATTCCTTACCAGAGTCATGGGGGAAAGTTGCAGAATTTATTAAAAGGTACATTACTTGCGAAGGCCGATACCAAGTTGTTTATTTTTCTGATTTCATCGTATTATCACATCTGCGACATCAAAAATTCATAAACATTCCTTATTTTATCCTCCATTCATTGCATAACATGGCTCATTTTGTAAAAAAATCCAAGAACCCAAAGAACTGCATTTCTATTCATAGACTCATCAGCCTATTAATTCGCAGAGTTATGGGCATTTCCAATAACCCATTACCTAATGTAGCAGACCAACCATAGTTTGTACATACAGATAGGATTGCACCAGTCCTTGAAAACGCAACCCATGGACCTCTTCCTGAGCCTCTGCCCTCGGCTGCAACAATAGTCCAAACCCCTACTGTCACTGTCTGTAAGACAACTCAGAAAAGAAACCACATAACCGGAAGCCATCCTGGCACTAGCTAGACAAGCCTTGACAAAATTTCATTGCAATAGCCTGTAGTTGTGGTCGAACAAACAAATGAACAACCAAGCACTCGATCAAGACATGCATCACCACACTTGGTTGCAACACCTATCATTGAAAACCTAACCCTTGTCTCTAAAAAGAAAACCCCTACTCCTATCTCTGGATCACCAAGAAAGAGAACAAGGTCAGCACGGTCCATTGTAACACCTATCATTGACAACCTACCCCCTGTCTCTGAAAAGAACACCCCTGTTCCTATCTCTGCATTACCAAAAAAGTGAGGAAGGTCTTCATGGTCCACTGTAACATCAAGTCTTCTTACCTCCTCTACTGTTACACCGACATTCACACAAAACCCTCATATTGCTGCAACAACCAATCAAGCGCCTACTTTCATTACCAGTGCACTTTCTCAGAAAAGAAAATATCCATTCAAGGGAAAACCTTAGAGATCCCTTGATCAAATTGGATCAATAGAAAATTAGAGCCCTCTGGCTGCTGTGACAAAGAATTCTACAGAGGTACGAATACCAGGTTTTACTTTATGCACATAACTTCAAGAAACTATTATCTCCTTTAAGAATGAAGGTACTCAAATCGCAGCAGAATCATCGGGTCTGCCTGATGATTCTGCACATCAAACGTCCATTGACGATGTCCAGATCATTGCAGACCCCATTATACCAAAATATCCTCCTTGTGTGGTTGAGGAAGAACGCCTTGTTCCTCCTCCAACAACGAAGAAGAAAACCCCTACTTTCGTTTCTATTTTACCTAGGAGAAGAACCAGGTCCACCAGGTCTGCTGAAGCTATAATTGGATGGAAAGATGTGGAACAGGCTATTCCTATTCTTCGTCCACTATCCTCTATGGTTGATGCATGGATGGTTCCACACGAACCAACTGTCTAAGTGGTGGCTGTTCCATAGGACCCAATCATGACATATATCGTTGTTACACAAGAACCAACTGTCCAGGTTGATACTGTTACACCAGAACCAGCGTCTCCATAGAGGATTTTCCCACCAGAGCTAGTAATACAAGAGCCAATTTTCCATGTCGAGACTGTTCCAAAAGAACCAGTCCTGATAGACACAACTATTACACAAGAACCAACTGTCCATGTCGATACTGTTCCACAAGGACCAATCCTTACAGACACAGCTGTTACACAAGAACCAACTACACAACATGTTGAGGATGTGCCACTTTCCCAATTGTTTGCCCAAATAGAGAGAAAGATCAAGAATACAAAAAATTCTAGAATAACTGCACTAATAATAGAGAATGATAACCTCAAATCAGAGTTAAATACCATGAAGCAAGAGGTGGAGGCTGCTCAACAGAAGAATCGAGAAGGGATAACCTTGGACATCCTAGCACTGACAAAAGCTGTTATGGACAGAAACAAAGAACTCATGTGCTTTGAGTGCGGAAACATTTACTTTGAGGCAGGATATGAGGTAGTCAAAGTTCCAGTCGCTAAAGGACCAACAACTATCTTAGTCAAGTCTGAACATGAACTTACTGCTACACAAAAATCAGTAAAACAAAAGAGATCTCAACGTCATAAAACAATTGCTGGTATACCAGAAGCTTGCAAACAAGAACCTCTCAAACAAGAAACTTTGTTTCCTTCATAAGTTGTTACTTGAGAAACTCAAACTGATTCTGTTCTCAAAGATAAAGAAACTCATACAGATCATTGGCACAACAGATTTTCTTTTGAACACAACATTTTTCAATATCGACACTTAGCAATTTCTCTTAGAAATTTTGCACTGGAGGAGACAGTTATCTACTTCAGCTACAAAGTAAGGTTTGAATGTGTTTTGCATGAGGACATGCAATGTCTTCAGTTGGGGGGCATGTTAGGACCCAAAAATGTCCCTTTTTCACTACATCTTTTGCCCATTCAACCTTCTCATTCCTAAGCTAAATGACTATTATAATGAGTACTAAGACCCTTTTTCCCAAGGTATAAACTATTCATCTCTCTTTTATATTTTCATTTACTTAGCATGTTTGATTGGTAACGTTCACATATTTTACCCATGAAATGATTTAACTAATGATCAAAATTCTTAGAACAACCTACTTCGAGAAACTCGTTGTTGTTATAGCTATGCGCCAATCTTGGAAGATGTTATATGACTACTGCAATGGATGCCACCAATCCTGGAAGCTGTTACACGACTACTGCAATAGAATCATGTCAATACTTGAAGCTGTTACAACAGACGCCACCAGTCCTGTTGTTATATGACTGTTGCAACACCTATTGATTAGGTATGTTGGCTCATGATGTTGATCAAGGAGAGTTATAGATTTTGTATTAATGATATCAAATGAACATCTTGAGAATCAGGGATTCTCAAGACTGTTCTTTTTATGTTCTACTGAATGACTCTGACTTTAAATAGCAGAGATTTTGTAATGAAAGGGAGTTTTTTTTTACTGGAGAAAGAAAAGTAATGCTTATTATACATAGACATTTTTGGCAATTGAATGAAAGAGTGGATTGAATTCCTTTAGCAGACTGTAACCTATTTCTTTGAGCAGATTCAATGAGAAGGAAAGGGCCCACCTTCCTCACCGATTCCCCTCTGTTTTGAATTCTAGATTAGTTGTTTTAAATGCGAATGATTTAATTGTTAGACATTTCTAGAATACAATTGTTGTTATAGTTTAGTTCCTTCTTGTTAGATGTGCATAAACTTGTCTCATGAGAATTAGAAGTCGATTGTTGAACATTGCTAGAGAACTGCTTTCCCTTTTTTTGCATTAGGTTAAAATCTTGTGTGAAGTACCTTCTTGCAATAAGTAGATTTCCTTTCTGCAAATAGTATAGAACTTCTTCCTGCAAAAGTAAATTAGAAAGTTAGATTAGAGTAGGCAATCCTGGGTTTTTATACATTCATCAGTTTAGATTGCAATTATGATTTCAAATCTGTAGAACTCCAGCTGTATCAACACAACTGTGTTAGTGATAATGTTTTTTTTTTTTTTTTTAAACTTCCCTACTACAATTAGATTAGAGATGATTTCATAATATAGCATAGATTGTTCACAATTATATTGAAATAAAAGACTTCCCTGGGTTGACAATTTATATTGAACACTTTTATTTTCTATCCAATTAGACAATTAAAGTGCCCAACAGTCAACGTTCAAGCTGAGAGGTAAAATTCCTCCCTTTTACATTTCTGTTGAAAATCATGATGTTTCACTGCATAATTGTTTAGTTGAGACTGGAACGACGAAAATATCATGCCACTGGAAGTCATGGAGGAATTGGGCATGAGTTTCACCAAGTATTATGAAACAGATGAAAGCATATATGCAATTGATTCTAGAAAAGTTCCATCTTATGGAGAGATCGAGGAATTTTATGCTTGGATTATGACAACCCCCCATATTATTACAGTTTTCGATATTATTGTGGTAGACCATCCTCTAGCATATCGAGTTATGTTGGGAAGATATTTGACATCTATGATCATGGACATATAATGAATGATGGAAGTTTTATGATGTTTCCGGGAAACAAAGGAGCAATGATTAAAGTGCCCTGTGAACCTAGAAAACCCTTCTCTTTCAAGAAGAAGGACAATGAATTGATGGAGGATTATATAGATGTTGATATTGGAAACTATGCTATACTGGACATGGAACATAATGAAATCCTAGAGCAAGTGAAAGACATGGAGAATCAAGAATGTTCATTTGAAGGGTATTGGAGGATGTAATTTGATGGATCTTGTTCAAGATCTGGGAATGGAGTTGGAATTTTTGTTATGAGTCCAAGTAAGATTATGCATCCATATGCTATTATATTGGAGTTTTCATGCACTAATAACGAGGAAGAGTATGAATATTTGATTCAGGGGATGATCCTTGCACAAGAAATGAAAATCGAACATCTAATTGTAACTGGAGACTTAGAGTTGGTCATCAATCAGGTTACCCAGAGGTATAAAATAAAAAATAAAAGACTTAAGTTGTATTTCAAAAAACTTAATGAATTGATGGAATCTTTCAGTTCCTTCAACATTTTTTTCAGTCCAAGGGACAAGAATCAAAAGAAAGATTCAGTATCTTTTGGCAGCCCCATTGTCAAACGCAGACAATATCCAAAGAAAAATGTCTTTCCAAGTAGAAAGAGATTTCTGATTGTTCGTTCCTAATAACATTGAATATTTGCAAGTATTTGAGAACGATGAACAATTGGAAATGTGTTTGTTAAATGATGATGATGATGAAGATGATCACTCGTCTATTGTACCCAAATATTGTATACAATCTAAATCTCTTTTTGTGAAATATGATCATGATAAGAATCTCCTTGAAGAAGTTTTAGTTCGAAAAGTGCAAGAGACAAGAAAAATCAATATTGGAACTGTCAACTTGGGAGTTGATTGCACCGCTGAGGAAGTTGATCAATATGTTTCCTTTTTCAAAGAATATATTGATGTTTTTGCTTGGACCTATGATGGTTTGAAAGATTACAATAAAACTATATTCTAGAATATTATTCCTTTGAGGGAAGTATTAAATCTTGTAAAGAAAAAAATAAGGATGATGAATCCAAAACTGAAACCTCTGGTAAAGATTGAATCAAAGAAATTGAAGAAGGAATGAATAATTTATCCCATCAGGCATTTTGACTGGCTCTCAAATCCTGTGATCGTGAGAAAGAAGACTAGGGAAATCCAGATGTGTGTTGACTTTAGAGACCTTAACAGAGAAAGCATAAAGGATAATTTTCCTTTACCTAATATGGATTTCCTTCTCCATCAAGTTACTGGATCAGCCTGCATGGCCATGTTGGATGGTTTTTCTAGATATAACCAAGTCTTTGTGGGTGAGGAAGATAGAGAAAATAAAAATTTTATCACACATTGGGAGACATATGAACATGCGAGAATTCCCTTTGGTTTGAAGAATGCTGGAGCCACATTCCAGAGGGCCATGGATCATGCATTCAACAGGTTGATAGGAAAATTTATGGAAGACTATCAAGATGACTTGAAGGTGCATTCAAAGAAAAGGGGTGATCATATTTATCATTTGAGTAGGGTTTTTGAAAGATGTAGAATATATGGTGTCTCTCTAAATCCAAATAAGTGCTTGTTCATTGTAACTTAAAGAAACTTGTTGGGCCACATTGTGTGCAAAAAAGGGATTTTCATATATCCAGAAAGAGTTAAAGAAATAAACGAGATCAACCCCTCGACATATAAGAAGGGAGTGCAATAATTTTTTGGCAAGATCAACTTTGTGCGAAGGTTTGTTCCTGAATATGAAAGTATTGTAAATCCGATCAATTTGTTGTTGAAAAAGGAGTAGAGTTTTGAATGGACAACAAATACTCAAGAGGTTTTCAATAACATCAAATGAGCAATCACCACAACTCCAGTCCTCATTAGTCTGGACTTTCAAATGGATTTCATCAACGATTCATTTTCTATAGAGACAGTTGTTGCATCTGTTCTTACTTATAAGAATACCAAAGGAGAAGAACTCCCAATAAGTTTCCTTAGAAAAAACCTACATGACTATGATTTGAGGTATTCAGAATTAGAGAAGCAAGCCTTAGCTCTTGTAAAGGAAGTAACGCACTTTTGGATGTACATATTGAACTCCCATGTTATTTCTTATGTTTCCTCATCACGAGTGAAGAAGCTTCTAAATCAACAATTGAGAGAAGGGAAATGGGTGAACTCGTTGAAAAACAAACAAGAATATGATATCGATATTAAACCTTTAAAATCTATCAAAGGACAAGGTTTATGAAATCTCATCGTGAATGGTAATTTGATCGATGGAATGATTTCAATTTCAACAGGAGAACCACTAGTTGATTCAGAATGGTACATAGATATTATATTCTATTTAAGGCCCGGGCAATTTCCTGTCACCATGAACCCCAAAGAGAGAATAAAATTGAAGATGAAGTAAAATCAATATGTGTTGATTTCTGATATACTATTCATAATAAATTATGATGGTATACTACTAAGATGCGTCGATGAAAACCAAGCTCAAAAACTGATGAGAGAATTCCATGAAGGAATATGTGGTGGACACTTTGCACCTACTTCCACCACCCACAAGATAATAAGGGTTGGATTCTACTGGCCATCGATATTCAGAAACTCGTATGCCACAATAAGTAAGTGTGTATCATGCCAACAATTTTCAGGAAAAATGAAGAGATTTGTGATGCCTTTATAGCCCATAATTGTAGAAAAATCGTTCTCCCAATGGGGACTTGATGTTTTCAGGCCAATTAATCCAAAGTCTAGCAAGGGGAATATATACATTCTCATGGCTACATATTATTTCCCAAAATGGATGAAAGCGGTGGAACTAAAGTAGGTTGATTCTGAAGACCTAATTAAATTCCTCAAAGATAATATTATGTCGAGATTTGGTGTCTCAGATAAATTTTTCACAGACAATGGTTCTATTTTCATTGGGTCGAAGTTTATGAATTTTTTTCCAGAGAATATGGAATTATCATGGGTCAATCATCGAATTTTTGTCCACACAGTAATGGCATTGTTGAATCCACACACAAAACACTTGTTCATATATTGAAGAAAACCATTGACAAGAACCAAAGGAATTGGCATCTGAAGTTGACAAATGCATTATGGGCAAGCAAAATGAATCTAAAGGATAGCAACAAGATGTCTCCATATATTGGTTTATGGGAAAGAAGAAAATATTATAATTAGCCTCGAACTCAATGCATTGACTTTTGTGGTTAATACAAAAGATACATAAGACAATTCACCCATCTAGAGGAGAATTAACTAGTTGTTGAAGTTGGAAGAAGAATGAAGAAAAGGCTTGAATTGAATTTCTCAGAGGCAACAAAGCCTCAAAATATATTTTGATCAGAGCACAATTGTAAAGAATTTCCAGAAGGGAGAGTTGATGTTACTTTGGAACAAGGCCAAGGAGAAACCATCGATGCATACAAATTTTTAAGCACTCTGCATCGGACCATACGTCATCAAGAAGATATTAGACTTTAACTCCTATATCCTCCAAGACATGAAGGGTAAAATGTTAATGCTTCCTGTCAACGAGAAACATTTGAAAGGTTTCTTCTCTTAAGACTTTCTCATTCTCATTGTACATAATTTTATTTTTCAGTTTGTATATTCTTACTCTGACTCCATAGCCTGATAGTCGGAAGCACCTGGTCATGAAAGGATTTGGATTCTTGATAACCCATAGGGGGTTATCATCCCACAGTTGAATCCAATTTTTGAGATCAATTCCCGCTTCCAAAATTTCCCTCCCCTTTCTATTCTCCCAACTTGTTTTGTCCATTTATTTTTCCTCTTCTATACATACCCAAATTTCCATTTTCTTTTATCCCTTTTGTTCTCCCTTTATAATTACTATACTTAGTCATTTTTCCAAAAATGGTGGGTTTGCAAGTTGGGGGACTCGCGGGTTCTCACTTCCTATTCCTATATCATGATTCCAACCGATCGTCATATCATTCTATCCTTACTCATTTCTACAGTCATGGGTTCCCGAGTTGTAGGTTTCAAGCTTTCATATCCCATGTTTCGAGACATACATTTTGTACCTAAATGATCCACGATCTATATTTTGACCATTGGAATCCCCAATATCCTAAGTATATCATCTCTCCTATATTGAGTTAGAGTGACCGCATTACAACACTTATCAAATTTTTGATCTTCTGCAACGACAGGTTTGCGGGTTCCCGTTCACAGAAATCCCAAATCCTATTTGCTCTCATCCGTCCCCTCCACCTTCGCGCTTTTCCCAATATGCATTTAGTATGTTTTAATGCTAATAAATCATCATGCGGGTCCAGTAAATATTGTCATTAATAAGCGAGGGGCTCAAGGAGATTTCTTATTAAAACCACATTAAAGCACAATTTATGGAATACTATATTATATCTCTCAAGCACTCATTTCAAATATTATCTGGATTAAAAGAACTCCCTCTTCAACTTATGGAAGCAACAACTCGACAACAATTTTGCAGAGATACTTTGAACATTTGTGGACATTGTGTTCCTAAAGTTTTTGACTGCCAAGAACTGGTTTCCCAGTGTGCTGAGAAGTATATACCAAGTCAACGGATTATTCAACTTCAAGACCATTCTCCCATCTCTCTTGCACCTCAAGTGTTCTGTAAAATATTAAAACTCCCAGAGGCAACACTCACTTTCAAAGGAGAAGATTGCATGGACTTCTTAAATAGGCATGACAACATCTTGGACCTCTTGCTTGAATTCTTGGAGAATCTTGTGGCCATCCCTGAATATATTACCAGGTTGCATGTCAACTCATTCAAGAACACATTTCAGTAAATTTCCTCGTTATTCACCTTAGTGGCAGGCCAAGGAAATACTACAAGCATTTCCCATATGATTCTTTATATTGTATATTTTACTATCAAGGAGAAGGCCATTTTCGATTGGGGAAAGATGATTTCCATTGAAATCTCTTCCCAATTGTATTAGTATAAAAGGGATAAGAAATTCTTTATGGATTGTTATTTGGTTTTTGTGATAGCACATTGTTATAAATTTCCTAAATTGTCTATCTGGAAGAAGGTGAATTGTGAATTTGACCCCATGATCTTTTGGTAGCAATCATTGTGGAGGCATAAATATTCCCAGCATTTTTATGATTTTTTTAATGACTTTCTCTCGATTTTAAATGATTTTGGTTTGGAAAGGATACCCCAATAATATCCACCCAGGAAAGTAAATTCATGGATAAAAAGGGGACCTTGGAGAAAATGGAAATTACAATGTTATCAGGATTTTTGGTTCTAAGGAAAATCCCTCCTTTCTTCCATGCCATATATCCAATAGAATGTTTGTTACAGAAGTTGCAGGGAAATATAACTTCGAGCTGCACTTTTTTCATGAGAAACCAAAAAATAAATTCATACCTTTTCCTTGAAATATTGGGGACTTTTTTTTCATAAATATGAACAAAATCAATGAATTTGCAAACCACTTGCACAACCTGAATCTAAAGTATGTTGAAAAGATAAAAGGGTTTGACCCTAATAGAATTTTTTTGGAACATATGTTAACGGTGGATTTTATCAATTCATTTATCCACATTGTTCTAGGAGAAGAAGAAGATAATAAATTGGGTGATCCTACCCACACTATTGGTGACTTAGAGACAATACTCAGTGCCAGTGAATTTTACAGACATAAAAGAAAGGGTCCTATCGAGAAGAGTGCCCAGTCTCTAGTTGTTACTCCTAAGACTACAACATATCAAAGTAGTGCTCCAGTGGCCCACCCATCTAGAAAAGTGATCAACAGTAGTTCAAGTGGAGGAGGAGACAAGAAACCCCACCCAGGAAAAATTGAAATCTCACATAAACTTCCTCTGAGTAAGAAGAGGAAGAATATTGTACAAGACAAAGAAGAGGAAGAAGAGTATCGCGTCGAAACTGACATAAAAAAATTCTTTCTCAAAGATATGGAGCTCGAGGATGACATCAAGAAAATGTTTGCTAACATTGATTAACTAGGAGGCACAACCCACCATAATCTGTCATTGGAAATTGTTGAAAATGAGACCTTCAATGAAGAAGACTCATTTATATTTTAGAGTGTTTTCTTTCACAACAAATCTAAGAAATTAATTATTGAGAAGAGTGATGTGAATAACAAAAAAGGGAAATATTGTTTGGAGGATAGCCTAAGAAATATGTGGCCTTCCCAGATTTCCAGAATCCATAGAGCAAACGACGATGCATTGGTTGACTCCATTGTTGGTCTCGAAGAGGAAAATATAAAGTTAAAGGAAAGGATTAAGGAACTGGAAGATACCTTGATGCCTCTTCCACTTCTTTCCATCCCTTTGGAAATTCTCGGACCCACCACACCCACAGATAAATTAGAATGATTCTCAAGCTTACTTACATCATCCACGAGCTATGTGGAGAACAATAGCAAGAAAAATAATGGCACTTATCACAAAATCTTGGGAATTTTCAAAGAACATGATTTATTTTGTCTTGAGTGCACATGCCTTCCATGAGTATTTGTAGGCTGACTTAAAAAATGAAGAAGGTTTTTAGCTTGATGCCATGGTACCCTTTGGGTGTTAAAGTTTCAAATATGCTAGAGCTAAGGAAAGAGAGGAGGACCTTCCCTTTCCAAGTTGGATCAAGCAATTGAATGCATGTTGGAAAGAAAAGATAAAGAAACTGAATGACATTATTCAAGTGTGTAACCAAGCCATATCAGGGAGGGAATAAATATTCAAAAGGCTCACAAAGGTGGACCTAGATAGAAGAAACAACAAAGTCCAAGGTCCCAAGTTGATCCTGAAGTCATTTTTCCTAACAAAACAACAGTTCGATGATAAATTTGAGATTTTTAAAAGATTGTCAATTGAAAAATTCTATGGTATAATTGAATATGATGAGGACGCAATAGATAACTAGCTAGTAGATTACTCGGTAAAAAATCAGGACATTGAAGAAGCATTACATGGAATTTCCCTTGATCTAAGAGACTTGGAGGGCGAGTTGTTCAACATAAAAATACGACATGAAATCAATGTGGCACCAATGAAAAGTTACATCGAATAATGATTCAAGAAATATATGGATAAACTAACCAATGAAGGGAAAGAAGTAGTTGAGATGGTTGCTATAACCATTGATGAAAATGATAAAATGACATCAGCAAGCAAATGAAATCACAAGAGAACATCATAGTAAGTTTATGTTGATCATATCCTTCATTTTCTTTATCAAGTTCTTCATCCAGTTATTCCACCTCTTTCACTAGAAAGGTTTAACCAAAGAATGATAACTCCTTTTTTCTTCTTACCTGGTCTTGTTGATCCTTCTACTGCCCACTATCTTCCTTCTAAAATCTTATTTCTTATATTTATTTCCTTTATGGTCTGTGGGATCCCTAATGAAAGTTGTTAAGACAAACACATTTACAATCTCAAAGAATTTAGAAATTTCAAGAGAACTACTTTGGGAACAATCTCGACTATGCTTTGTAACCCTTTTTTTAGAATATAAAGTATTTTAGGTTGATCTATGATTATCTTTATTTTAGCTTCCCATGTGTCCACTCTGTTAAATTTCTCTTATGCATGCAGATCATCTTCTTTTTTATTTTATACGATAAAAAAAAATTATGTTAATTATGATGGTTGTAAGGAAATTTTTCTTATTTGCTTTAAATGTGTGGAGTGTGCGATTCTTGGTCCTTTCTCAGAAACTTTCTTCAAAAATAAAACAATTTTTTTTTTCCTTTTATTTGATTTCCATATTTATGTTTTTTATTTTATTACGACGACGAACTTCTGTCAATTCCCACATTCCAAGTATTTAGAAATCCTAAGAAAATATAAAGAGGAATACCACCTCTATAAAAACGTAGGGGGATTTACATCCCCGTGAGGTTGTCATTTCGTTCCTAATGGATTCAAGCATCAACAGTGGGTTGGGGCCACCTTTGCAAGTACTCTCTCCATTGAAACAAGGGTTTGAAGCATGCTACATGTTCAAACATTTGCAGTAATCACCAACCTCCTTTTGGTACTATAGAAATCCATTTGTCGGGCAATAAACTGTAAGAATCATAGTTGGTCCACAAGAACTACAGGGTTTTTTTTACCCTCGGATATTCATTCACCATTACAAGGATAAACATATGTGGATTCACTATATCCATACATGGATTTCCTACATCTATTCATGGATCTAGTACATCCATTGGTCTGCAACATTTTCAACAAATTTGCAGGGTGTCCATGCTACCCATGGATGTTCCACAACCTTTACAACAACCCATGCTTCTCTACAAACCCTTGGCATCCTTTGTGTCCCTCTACACTCAGACAAATTCAAATAAGTGTTGATACCTCTCCACAACATTTCAAAGGATATATCATATTTCATTGGAAATATCTATTCAATATCTCAAATGGGTATTTCAAGGAATCTGATTTGGCTTCCTGGTTTTAGACATATCATCGATTCAATCTCACCATGTATTTGACCCAAGCAGGCTGCATGTACCACCATATTCAATGGTATTTTTATCCTTGCTCAGGAAACTATAGAAGTAGTTCCACATATGGATGGAAATATCTCTTTAATATATCAAATGGGTATTTCATAGAATTACATTTGGCTTCCTGGTTTGAGAGATATCATCGATTGAATTTTAGCATGTATTTGACCCAAGGAGGTCGCGCATACCACCATATTCAAATGTATTTTTCTCCCTGGTCTGGAAACTACAGAGGATTTCCATATGTGAATGGAAATATATCTTCAATATTTCAAATGGGTATTTCATGAAATTTCATTTCGTTGTCTAGTTTATGAGATATGTTTGTTTGAAGCAACACATGTCTGTAACCAGCATGGATGCAAACTCTTCAAATTCAATTTGATTTTTATCACTCCATGGGCCACCTCAAAACAAGTTCCATATACAGATGGAAATATCTCTTCAATAGCTCAAATGGGTCTTCGATGGAATTGTATTTCATCACCTCTACTATAATTTATGAATATAATTACAGAAGGATGTTCACATCCCCAAAGTCATGATTTTTTCATATTATTTTTAAAATTTTGGGATTTTATTAAAATTTATTTATTTTTGTACCCATGTACAATGCCATTTTCAAGTAGGTTATGGGTCAACCACACAAAACCCTTATCTTCATTGGGTATTTTCACATTGTAATCATAATGGTACAATAATGGGGTTTCTCTTTTTAGCATGGGTGAAATGATGGGGACCATCATTTTCTGATGGGGGAGGAATGCTTTGAATTTTAAGGGGTATATGGTCTAAATTTGGATGCAAAATTCATAAATCTATAAAGCTAATATATTTCCCATGTGGATCAAGGAGATTCTCACCCCCTCATTAATTAATTGGGTTAACAGGTTGCCCATATGGGTCAAAGAGAGTCCCACCTATCCATAGGGTTTTATTTTCCACTACTTAGTTAGTTGGGTAGTTAGATCTATTATTATAATAATAAAGACTCATTTAATGAATTCTTTCCATTATTGTATTATGATTTATTTTCCACTACTTAGTTAGTTGGGTAGTTAGATTTATTATACTAATAATAGAGACTCATTTAATGATCTCTTTTTTACTTTGTCCAATGGAACATTTTGTAATGCTATATAAAGGCCTAAAAAGCCTTCTCATAATATCAATTTACTCATTTTGGCCTACAGTTCGATTGTGGCAAACCAAAAAAACACTGTCTAGGGCCCCAAAACATCCTTAGAAGTACGAAATTATCTACTAACATGAAAAATTCCAAAATAATCCAGTTGGAATAGGTGGGAGGCAATCAATATCCACCTGGATGTTGTGTAGGGCTTCAGGATAGCCCCAAAAGTGCAGAACCCACAATTAAAAAGAAATGTCATCATTATAGAGAAACGTGTTGAACTAAAAACTTTCAAGAGGAGCCAATTGGAACAGGTGGGTGGCCACCAATATCCACCTGAATCATGATCCCACATAATATTACTCGTCACTTAGTTCTATATGTCAATTTAAAATAAGAACAAAAGTTGTATATTGTGGAAAAGTTTTCCATCAAAGTAGGCCCCTCAACTTTCATGATTAGATCAATGAAGGTGGTCACTATAACTTGTTTCATTCTTGAATGTTCCACTTGTTTTCAAACATTTGTTTTTCTTAGAAGAAGTAGGTGTAATATTCCAGATATAAAATAGTATGTAGAACATAAATAATTATCTAGAAATGGCATATAAACAACGATATAACAAGAACAACACCACAACAATACTAGAATAACACCAGAAAGAGCACTTTGATTACTGAGAGAAATGTTCACTTGCCTCTTCGAGGGGCCAAGATCCATAAGAGAAGAGCTCTATTAAAATAATATCCAAGAAAAAACTTCTCATACCCTCTACTCCTATTTATATTAAAGATGTCTACCAAAAGAACAATCTAGAGAAAGATCCTTCTAGAAGCGGAAGCTTCTATTAGGTCTTCTTACATTTGAATTATTATTCCTTATTGCTAGGCCTTATTAATATTGACCTTTAATACATGTAAATATATTATTCTATCTACATGAGGGGTTAGGTCCCTAACATGTCCCCCCCCTTAAAAACAACCTTGTCCTTAAGGCTTGAGATGAGGAAATTGTTGCAGAATGGTAGTTGGTTTCCAGGTGGCATCTGATGGAGTTGTATATTTCTAGTGGACTAACACTTCCTTGATGGTGCGCTAACATATAAGACACTCATGCTAGTCCAAAACTTCTTGTGGTTGTAGCCAAATGGAGCCTTCTTTGTCTAACTAGGGAAGGTTGGTTTGAGTTTGGCACTTAGTTCCAATCACCTTCTTTAAGCAGGAAACATGAAAAATAGTATGTATCTTAGAATGAATGGGCAAAGCTAACTGATAGGCCACCTGTACCACACACTTGATAAAAATATAAGGACCATAAAATTTGGGCACCAGTTTCTGACAGTGGTCATCCTTGAGGGAATTTTTCTTCTAAGGTTGCAGTCGAAGAAACACATGATCTCCTTCTTCAAATTGACATTCAAAGTGACCTTGATCTTCTTTTTGCTTCATGCAATTCTAGGCCATTACCAAATTTTCTTTGAGGGTACGAAGAATAGCCTCTCGAACTGTAAGCATTTGGTCAACCACCTAGACCTTTGAGACACCTGGAAAGCATGAGATAACTAAAGGTGGATTTTGTCCATATATCGATTCAAAAGGAGTCACGCAAGTAGCTATATGCTAAGAAGTGTTGTACCACCATTCAACTAGTGGTAACCATTGAGCCCACTGATTTTTCCTTTCTGATGAAAAACACCTCAAATATGTTTCCAAACACTTGTTGAAAAATTCAGTTTGACCATCAGTTTGGGGATGATAAGTTGTGCTGAGATGCAATTGGGTGCCTTGTAGCTTGAACATTTATTGCCAAAAATTGTTGGTGAAAGTTGGGTCGCAATCATAAACAATAGAATGAGGCATGCCATGAATCTTGAAGACATGATCCATGAAAGTTTGATCCACAGTGGAGGCTCTAAATGGGTGTTGAAGAGCACATAAATGAGCATACTTGGAAAGACGATCAAATACCACCATGATGACTGATTTATTGCCCGATTTAGGTAAGCCTACAATAAAATCCATAGAGATATCTCTCCAAATAGTAGGTGTAATATGAAGTGATTGTAGTGTGCCAGGAGATTTGATTGTTTTTCCCTTGTTTTATTGACAAACATTAAATTCAGCCACAAAATTGTGAACATCTTGTTTCATACCATCCCAGAAAAAAGAACGTTTGACCCGGTCATAGGTTTTGGTAAACCTTGAGTTCCCAGCAGTGGGTGTCGCATGAAGCTCAGAAAGTACCATGGATTTAAGTTTTGAATGTTTATTTAAATACAAACAACCGTTGTATAGAGGCTCATCATTGAGAGAAGAGTACCCTGGGGAGACTGGAGAATTGGCCTGCAATTGTTGTATCAGATGAAAATTTTTGGGATCGGGTAGCCATTCCTGGCGAACAACTTGGAGCCAATCGGGTACAATGAAGGAGAGAGAAAAAAGGGACCCTTCAACTTCATATTTTCTATAAAGTGCATCAACAACCACATTGTCTTTGGCTTTCTTGTAAATGATCTCGTAATCATATCCAAAGAGCTTAGTCACCCATTCTTGTTGCTTTGGGGAGGAAAGGAATTGTTCTAGAAAATACTTAAGGCTTTGACAATCTATCTTAATTTGGAAGTGTTTCCCCAATAGATAAGGGCGCCAAAGATCCACGACATGTAGAATAGCCAACATTTCCTTTTCATAGATTGATTTTCCCAAATGTCGCTCTAATAGTTGTTTGCTGGTAAAGGCCAAAGGATGACCCTCTTGCATAAGGATGACACTAATTACTTTCCCGAAAGCATCACATTATAGGAAAAAGGTCTTTGTGAAATTAGGAAGGGCCAGGACTGGAGTGGTGCACATGGCCATCTTTAAGGTTTGAAAATCATGAGAAGCTACTAGATTCCAAGTGAAAGAATTCTTTTTAAGGAGAGCAGCAATAAGTGCCCCAATCTTTTCATAATTATTAACAAACTTGCGATAATAACCTGTTAAACCCATAAATCCATGAAATACTTTGAGAGTCTTTGGGTGAGGATAATCTTGCATAGCTTCAATCCTTTTAAGATCCACCCTGACACCAGCCATGCCAACAAGATGACCCAAGTACTCAAATTCTGAGGTGCCAAAGGAACATTTAGATTGTTTGAGGAAAATTTGGTGTTGAGAGATTAGATGGAGAACTTGATCCACATGAGAAAGATGGGTTGTCCAGGTTTTACTATAGATGAAGATATCATAAAATAAAACTAAGACAAAATGACAGACAAAAGGATGGAAGACATGATTCATGAGGATTTGGAAAGTGGAGGGAGCATTACTCAAGCCAAAGGGCATGACCAAAAACTCATAGTGGCCTTCATGAGTTGTAAATGCATTCTTAGGAATGTCTGCTTCATTCATATGGATCTGGTGGTAGCCATAACAAAGATCAAGTTTAGTAAAGAATTGGGTGCCACTCAATTAACCCAAGAGGTCATAAATGATAGGAATGTGAAATTTGTATTTAATGGCGAGTGTGTTGAGCACGTAGAAGTCAGGACACATGTGCCAAGAACTTTCTTTCTTAAGGACCATGACCATAGGAGAAGAGTAGGGGATCATACTAGGGAAAATAATACCGTCATTGAGCAATTATTGAACAATTTTATCAATTTCAGTTTTTTTGGGAAAGGGATGATGATAGGGACGGATATTGAGACGAAGGATTCCTGGGACAAGGGGACCGGAATGATCATGAACACCACGGGAAGGAGGGAGTCCCTGGGGAGTGAAAAAAACCACTTGATCTTTAGAGAGGATGGATTGGAGGTCCTCCGACACAGAGGGTGTCTCAGTGGATTGTATGGCATGGAGTTGGAAAATAATTCTAGAATGACCTTTTTTGAGCAGCTTTTCCATGTGATGGGAACTAATGATACTTGGTGAATCGACAGTGATGCCTTGGAACTTATATTGTTGGCCCTCCTGGTCGAATTGCATGGATAATTCCTTAAAATTCATGAGAATGAGACCCAAAGTCCTTATCCATTCTTCACCCAACACAATGTCACAACCACCCATGTCGATAGAAAACATATGATATTTCATGTGGAACTCACCAATTTGGAGACACATTTTCACAACACCCTCCACATTTTATGGACCCACCATTGGCAATCATGATTTGAAAATTATTGACGAAACGAATATAGAAATCAGTTTCTTAGGAAATGCAGAGATGAATAAAACTATGGGTGCTTCCACTATCAACAAGAATGATTACCATCCTATGCTTAATGTAACCAATTAGCTTGAGGGTTTTGGGAGTAGAGAAGTCAGTGAGATAATTTAGGGAAATGACTAGTTCTACTTCAGGTGGGTTTGAGGGATGGGTCATGTCAGTGGGTTCAGGTGACACAGACACAAGGGGAGCCTCAACATCATCTTCTGAAACATCCTTTGAGATGGCCATAGAAATATTTTGCTCCTTACACTTGTTCCCGGGAAAACATTTTTCATCGTAATTATAATAAAGTCCTTTGACTTGGCGTTCAACCATTCTAACCCGGGTCAATTTTTGGATCTTTAGTGGAGTAGAAGGAGGAGTGGGAGTGACTGGTTTAGTGAGAGGAATAAAAGAGGGTTTTTGGTTTTGAGAAGAGACAACCTAATGTGCTTCCTTAGATATTTTAGTAGCATCCACCCAACTCTAGGGCCGAGCCATGAGGACATGGGCACAAATATCATCCTTGAGGCCACTAATAAAACATTCTCAGAAGAAAAGCATTAGACATGCCCTTCATATGAAAAACCAATCACTCAAAAGTGGTTATAAAGTCTTCCATTGTGCCATATTGTTTCAATTTTGTCAAACAACCTAAATGGTCGGTCTTAGTTTCAAAGCATTCATAAATCTCTGCCATAAAGTGTGTCCAAGCCACATACCCTTGGTGGGCATTTTTTGTCCATTTCCACCATTGCCAACAATCTTGATCTAGATGGAGAAGACCATACTGGAGTTTGGCCAACTCATTTGTAATTCCATACAAAGAGAAATAATGTTCCATTTGAGTTACCCATCCAGTGGGATCCGAGTCATCAAATTTGGTCACATCCACACACAGAAGGCGTAGGTCACGCTGAAAGTGATGGGGCTGAAAATTATGGGAATGAGAGGAAGTTTCACCTTTGGTTTACAAAGGTGGGCTAGATGAGGGAAGATCTACATGGATATGAAGCTTGGCACAGATCATCGTAGTGACAGATTCAAGATGGGTAGAAAGGTCTTGTTTGAGGTCTTGTTTGAGGTTCTCTATTTTGGCATTTATGGAGTAATGCATGTTTTTATTGATAATGGAAATATTGGCACTGATTTGTCTCAATTATTGTTGGGTTTCTATGAAATTAGAGTGCAAGGAATTGAAGCGATCTTTCAATTTTTGGCTACGGGTGTGGGACATGATGAGGAGGGAACGCGAAAAGGGGTGGGTGGGACCACATATAAAATGGGTTATGGGTGAAGTGTATCACAATGGTCAGGGAGACAAGTTGAATCCAATGGGGTAAATCCCAAATAAGGGTGTTGGAGGGGGGTTAGGTCCACTAGAAAAAAAAAATTGCGGAAAAATGATAGGTATGACTGTGATAAGGGAGAAGAGAGAAATCCAATGGGATAGGTCTCAAATAATGGTGCCAACATGATCCAATTTTTTTTTTTTTTTTTACTCTTGCNGGGAGACAAGTTGAATCCAATGGGGTAAATCCCAAATAAGGGTGTTGGAGGGGGGTTAGGTCCACTAGAAAAAAAAAAAATTGCGGAAAAATGATAGGTATGACTGTGATAAGGGAGAAGAGAGAAATCCAATGGGATAGGTCTCAAATAATGGTGCCAACATGATCCAATTTTTTTTTTTTTTTTTACTCTTGCAGAGTTATACTCTGATTTGAAGAATATTGCAGTGATGAGATGCCCAAATGCTTAACATGAAGAAATGTGTAGAAATTTGGCAACCCAAATGTAGGAGACATAGTTGCGTGGAAATAGATCTTGTTTGTTCTATTTTTTGTTTCCATCCCAAGGGTTAGGGTATTCAAGGGTTTTACAGACAAGGGTTTTCCCTGTTCTATAGCTCTCTGATATACGTACAGGGTCCAATAGTAGTAGTTGACCCAATATCTCAAGGAACCAACTAAGGAGGATAGACTATGTCATTAGCCGTACTAGTCGACTACCTAGGTACTAGAGAGTATCTTCCCGAGTGTTTTCCTCGGTGGAACTATAGCTGTCAGGCGACCGATCAATGTATCTATGAAGGGCTTGAAGAGATCTAGGTCGATCCATATACAGGTGGTGTCTGATGTGCTACCACTCGATGGGGTACCAACAAGGGTTACAAGGGTGGCCAACATATGTGTGCTTAAGTATCACTTGTATTTCCTATGTGTATGAATCCCCGATCGCAGGTTTATGCGCGTAATGACAGATCTATGTAGCTTAAAGACATCGGAATACATATCTACCTTGAAAAAAAAATTAAACCACAATTTTCTATTGAGGAAGGTTCTCTGATACCACTTGTAATATTATAGATATAAAATAGTATGAAAAACATAAATAATTAGCTAGAAATGGTGGATAAACAACGATATAACTAGAACAACACCAAAATAATACCAAAATAATACCATAATAACACCATAAATAGAACTTTGGTTAATGAGAGAAATGTTCACTTTCCTCTTCAAGGGGGCAACCTCCAGCATAGCAGAGATCTATTACAATAATATCCAAGAAAAATTTTCTCATACCCTCTACTCCTATTTATACTAAATATGTCTATCAAAAGAACAATCTAGAGGAAGATCCTTCTAGAAGAAGATGCTTCTATTAGGTCTTCTTACATTTGACTTACTCTTCCTTATTTCTAAGCCTTATTAATATTGACCTTTATTACATGGAAATATGTTATTCTACCTATGTGAGGGGTTATGTCCCCAACAGTAGAAGTTGGAGGCCTACTCTATCATAGGCCTTAGAAAAATCTTTAACCTGATTTAAGCCTTTCTTTTTTCTTTTAGATTTTGAGTGTATATGGTTTCCTTAGTTGTAATAATCATGTCTAGAATTTTCCTTCTTGGATCCAAACCCACTTATTATTGAGAAACAATTGTTCTTAGTGTTTATTTGATTTTGTTTGGCACAAGTTTAGAGGTTCATAATTACATATGGATGTCGAGTGAAAGTTGTGCATTGAAGTAGGCTTCTCAACCATCATAATTAGAACATTGATGATGAAGCTAAGTAGCTATAATTTGTTTGTACATTATGGAATCTTCCACTACTTTCCACACATAAATATTAAATATGCCTAAAGAAATTGGAAAAACTAACTAAAAATCCATTTGGGTTTTGAACTACATTTTCTGGATTAAGGATTGACTTTTGGATTTATTCAAGAGAAATGTTTCTTTGTAGACTCAAATTGGGATTTAGGGAAACCGATCTAGGGATTTTGGGGATTTCCCTTTTTATTGATTATTTATTTACTATTGTTTCTTAGAAAATATGATGCACAAATGGTTTTAATTTTTCCTTCATATTTTTTGGCTCCTTTTTCATAGAACCATTACATTTTGGATAAAAAAAAAATCATTACTAGTTTTATTTGTTAAATTTGTTTCATGGAAGAATCTTGTTATTATTATTACAAAAGGGGACTAATTATTTACTACCCTCATCTAATATATAGATTCTACAACTCTTGATATGTAAATTTCCATATATAGTCAACTAAAATGGTTCATCACAACATATATTACAATATTTTGAAAAACGAAAATGAACATACCATCCACACAAATGAACGCAATATGTCACCTGGGAAACCCAATATAGTAGAAAACCTAGCTAGAAGGTGAGGTCTAATCTTTGTTCTCTTTTTCTCAGTCTCAAAATGGAAGTACAAAGGATGGGGCACTCAGTATGGAGTGGCCATGGAAATTTTGGCTTGAATGGAAGCTACATAATCTCCTACATCCTCTATTATTCTTCAATATCCCATTCTTAGATTCTCTATTGAATTATGGAACAATAATAATCCAAAAATAATGGAACCCCTTCTCTTCATAGTATCCTAGTATTTGATATACCCTAATAGTTGTCTAGGGTTAGGATTAGGGTTTTTGCATGCGTCAACCTGCAATTAGTGCTATGGTTTTGGACCCCTCTAAAATATTCTTGAAACTACACACATGAATAGACCCACACATGTGCGTAATTGGGGATGATGTGGAATCCACTTAGTACCATGGTGGTCAACATGGTAGGTCAACTTGAGAGATGCATAACTACCGAATACAAACTCCAATTGAGGTGATTTTCACAACATTGGAAATATTTTACTGTGTTGAATAGAGTGGAGGGGATAAGATCTATGATCAAAATGTTTTGACCACAAAAAGTGTTATTTGATGCCTCAAATTGGATCTAGAATGTTCTAGACTCCAAATCATGAAACTGGGACCTACCCCTAAAATGAGCCCTACAAGACAATTCATCCAATTTTTCCACCCAAAAAGTACTAGGATAGATGAAAAATTAATGATGATCCATTATAGATCATACATCCCAATTTAGGGATAATTTTGTTCCCCAAAATATTTTTCTCAATGAGACGAGAGAATTTTTCGTCTACCTTCTCCATGGAGTAGCATTTATCCTTTCCTAGAAGTTGTCCTTTCAATTCTATTTTACAAAGTTCATGTTACCCCTATTTGGTAGTTCTAGAATTCTTCTACAAAAATATATCTTCTTCGAATTCTACCCAAGGTTCTAGTGCTAAGTCTTGTATGGTAGGTAGGACCTACTCCTCAATTTCTTGATCCAACATTGAAGGCTCATAGAGGCTCATATTTTCCACATTCACTACTGATTAAATTCAAATATATGGGGGTAAATAAATTTTACAGGAATTATCACCAACCTTCTCCAATACTTCAAAAGGACCATACCATAGAACCTTGATCTTCTTACCATGACCCTATATATTTTATCTTTTAAAATGGAACCAAAATCTATCTCACACCTTGATTTTTTTCTAAATATGGTGCTCACCATGTTAGGCTTTGTACCTTTCCCCTGACTTATACAATGTATAATATAGTTGGAAATGGGATATAGCTAATGTTATAACATGAAGTTGTAAAGGGTCACATGTAGTCATTATGGGTCATTCATCCTTATATTTTTGAAATGTCCAGGGAAATATTATATTTTCACCTACTAGAGGCATTTATAAGCTCATAGTCCATCTAAGACCTTTTGTGTTTTTTGAGGATTCATTGCATAAAAATGTAAAACACGTATATTTCTTAGCTCTTGGTGCTATAGAATCATATACATAGATTGTTATGTAGTTGTGCTACCAAAGGAGCTACAAAATAACCTAGCCAGACATAGAAAAGGCATTACGAAATTTCCTATAGCGGCTACTGTTACAAATTTGATCATAAAACCAAAATGACAAAGTGTGTTTCTCTGAATTTTTTTTTGGAGGAAGATGATATCCCTGTTGACTTGATGACCAAATTTCATCCTAACCCAGTTTGTAATTTGAGAGAAACAATTAAAACACCAGTGTGCTGCAGAATGTGTTGCACATTCTCTGTTTTGCATAGTTGATTGGATATTCACGTTGTTGGGAGGTTTCCAGTTTTCAAGGAGGGTTTGAATGAATTATCATGGATTAGTTAGATGTCAAGGGACACTTGAACCTAATTTTTAGCTCCGTTGAGAGCTCATGCAGTGATTTGGAAACAATTCATTAAAGACTTCCAACAATTTCCTGAAAATTAGCAGCTTGTTGGATTTTTGTCTCCTTGACTATTGCCACCTAGCTCCAAGGCCTAGAATTCAATGGAAGAGATGGGATTCTACCTACTAAGGATATCAGGATGATTTTTCAGTTTAGGAGAGGAGGGAGCTCTTGGAGAAGATTTATAATGATCTAGGGGGAAGGGGATTTGGACCTAGAGGAATTCAAAGTGGTTATCACTGTGTTCTTTTTCTTTCTCTGTATTTGTTCACACTTGTGATTCCTTATCAATGGTGATCAATTTTCTTTTATTTTTTTTATTTGTCCATGTATTAATATTAATGAGTGATTGATTTACTCTTGTTCTTATTCATACAATGATTGAATGAGGTTTTATTCTTTGCAATGGTGATGTAAATTTGTTAATGAGCTGATTTTCACTGTGAATTTACTATCATAAGTGTTGGAAGTATCTGGGATAGTTTCAGACCAAAGTTTTCATTTTTCTCATTATTTTATCAAGCCTATTATTTGATGTGAAGTTGCTAAGGCCACTTTAGCTAAATGATATAATTGGGAATTTGTACAGTAGATGAATTTGATTGTCCTTATGGTCAAATCCCTGTGACTTTACATCTTATCTTTCAAGATTAAATTTGAATTCATTGCATGTTACCAAGATGACCTGATTACAGACTATGGTGACTCTTGGAGTGATAACATAAATGGTACTGTTGTCGAGGAGCGAAGTGTGAATCTATCTTCCCTGTGAGAATGACATAGATTCATCTCTTGATGGTAGACAAGAGAGGGACACAAAAAATCAACTGTATTATCTACCCGGGGACTCCACAATCAGAGACTCCACTGGGGAGGATCCTATAAACAGAAAAATGAAGGGGAAGAAGTGTAAAACTAGGTATCAGTTCATTAGTTTTCTACATGAACTCATGTTCTTATTTATCAACTCATTTTTTCTTTTCCCTTCACATATAAAGAGGATCATCTTATGCTTTGTCTATTCAGATGATCATAAGCCTTCTTTTATATATCCATCCTCGCTAGAAGAAAATTTGCAGCCTCTTTGTGTTGTTGTGGTTGGTCCTGAACCTTCACTTCATCCTATTGAGAAGAATGAGGTTTATATCTCCATCCCTCCTGAACATTCTCAGCCTTGTGACCATGAGAATGATGAAATCGATTCAAAACCTTCCCAGATCTTATTGCCTTCTGCTATTACTCATGAGCCTTGTCATCAACTTGTTAAACCTTGCTTTCAACCCACATAATTCCAGTCTGGAGTCAGAAAAGGGGTGTTTAAACCTCTCAAATTTCAATCTCACCTTCATCCTTTTCCTCCCAAATTTGTTGAGTATCTTCCCCGGTTTACCAGAGAGGATCATGTTTTAGTTGAGAAACATTTGGGAGCTTTTTCAAATTTTGTTGATAATCTAGAAATTATACATAAATATTTTGTTATGAGATTATTTTCTAAATCTTTAATGTGAGAGGATCCTTTATGGTTTAGAGATCTGGAACCTGGTTCAATTGGTTCATGGAATGATTTTTATTATGTTTTTTCAAAATATTTGGATGAGAACAAGTCTCTTGATCAATACCTCGCTGATTTTTATACTTTTAGGAGAGGAGAGGGAGAAGTTTTTCCTGTCTTCAACAGGAGGTTCTACAACGTTTATCATAGAATGTCTATTAAAATCCATCCTACTGAGGTTGATTCCATGGTACAATATACAATGGCACAACATCCTAATCTATTCCTATACCTCAGAGAAAGAAAGTCACCATCCTTGCAGTAGATGTTTGTTCTGCAGAGGAAGTGGAGAGTAATCTTTGGGCATGTGCACAACTCTCTTGTTAGATCTTGGACAATGTTTTGGATGAGGAAGAAATTGAGGAAGTTTATGGAAAAAAAATACTATCCAATCTTAAAATTGTTTCAACATGCTTGCACATCATTTTCAGATATTAAATCTTTTTATGATCTTGAAATTATTAAATCATATTTTTCCATTGTTAAAGATGCAAATGTAAATGCTTATAACTCATACTAGCAAGATGAATTTACATATGAAGATCATCCTTTTCCTAATTATGAGAAAAGGGATGATTTTGTTTATGATGAATATCATTAGGAAGATGTTGTATAAGGTGGTGACATTTCTATTTTACAGAAAGTTGTTGCCCCTCATCATCTTACTGTTGACTTAGAAAACCAGTTAACATTCTTGGCTCATGACAAACTCCTTGATTATATGCTTTTAAACTTTGGTCAATAAGTTAGGAAGGAGCTATAGGAACATGTTATTTTTTTCTCTTTTTCATCAATAGATGGCCAACAGGGAGAAAGTCAACAAGCAAATAAAAAGGAACATATTTTTGTATCAACATGTACTAATTCTCCCAGTATTGACTTTGTATCTAACAATTTTAGAGCATATTTTTCAGAGGACAAGAAAGAGGAGATTGAGAAATCATATGGTCAATCTACAATGTTTTTTTCTTCTAATAAATTTGACCAACAATTTCAAGAAGACACTACAAATAAGTTTCTTTCCCAAGGAGATAATCAACAACTAGAAAAATCGTTTCTTGTCCATGATTGCTTTGAAGCATGTGATAACTATGGGATGTTTCAAGGAGGTGAAGAGAATCACAATCTTGTCAACAGACCATAGATTATGAAGGAGAATCCTAGTATTCTAATGCATCCATAATTCTATCATGTGATTCATGATCCTATAGCCATATGCATGGAGTCATATGTTTCAGATTTTCTGAAAAAATTCAAATTGCATTATTTCACCGATACTCATGGGTGAGCATGGTTTTTTGAAAGAGTTTATGTCACTGATTTTATATTTCTATTATTATGCATTGATTAGTGACATATATGAGATCATTTCATTCATCAAGTTACTTGAATGGTTACTGTGGAAATATTCTTTCACTTGACCAAGTTGCAATTTTGGTTAGGGTAGGGTAGCATAGGTAATAAGCTCGCTTCCCAGGCCTTTCTTTCCTTCAATTTGTAGTGGGTTTTTTAGTTTTCATGAATAAGAAGTGGTAATAGAAGTTGGTTCCACAGATGAATCCATAGCCCAATAGCTAAGGCACTGGAGTTGCAGTAGTTCTTAAAGCCTCACAGGGAGGACTCTATCCCCTGTGGAGCCAATGTTATCACATGAAGTTGTAAAGGGTCACATGTAGTCATTATGCATAATTCATCCTTATATTTTTGAAATTGTTAGGGAAATATTATATTTTCACCTACTGAAGGCATTTACAGGCTCATAGTCCATCTAAGACTTTTTGTGTTTTTTAACATTCATTGCATAAAAATGTAAAACATAGAAATTTTGTAGTGCCTGGCGCTACGAAATCATCTACAAAGAATATTTTGTAGTTTCTCTACAAAAGGAATTACAAAATCACCTATCCAAACAAAGAAAAGGCGTTACAGAATCACCTAGCCAGACACAAAAAAGGTGCTACAGAATCACCTATCCAAAAATAGAAAAGGTGCTATGGAATCATCTAGCTAGAAACAAAAAAGGTGCTACAGAATCACCTAGCTAGACACAGAAAAGGCGCTATGGAATCTGCAGAGCAGTTTTATAGGAGGGCGCTACGAAATTTCCTGTAGCGACTGTTGCTACAAATTTGATCATAAAACCAAAACGACAAAGTGGACTTCTCTAAAAAAAATTGTGATGGAAGATGATATCCCTATTGACTTGCTGACCAAATTGAAACCTAACCCATTTTGTAATTTGAGAGAAACAATTAAAACACCAGTGTGTTGCGGAATGTGCTGCAAATTCTCTATTTTGCATAGTTGATTGGATATTCGCCTTGTTGGGAGGTTTCTAGCTGTCAAGGAGGGTTTAAATGAATTCTCATTGATCAATTATATGTCAAGGGACATGTGCAACTAAGTTTTATCTCCATTAAGACCTCATGCAGTGAGTTGGAAACAATTCATTAAAGACTTCCAGCAATTTCCTGAAAATTATCAGCTTCTTGGATTTTTGTTAATACATAGAATCCAATGGAAGAGATGGGATTCGACCTCCTAAGGATATTATGATGATTTTTCTATTTAAGAGAGGATGGATCTATTGGAGAAGATTTAGAATGAGCTATGGGGAAGGGGGCTTTGGACCTGTAGGAATTCAGAGTGGTTATCATTGTGCTATTTTTCTTTCTCTGTATTTTTTCAGAATTGTGATTCCTTATCAATGGAGATCAATTTTCTTTTCTTTTATGTCTTTCTCTGTGTACTAATATTAATGAGTGACTGATTTACTCTTTTTCATATTCATACGATGATTGAATGAGGTTTTATTCTTTGCATTGGTGATGTAGAATTTGTTAATACATAGATTTTCGCTGTGAATTTATTGGCATAAGTGTTGGAAGTATCTAGGACAATTTTAGACCACAATTTTCCTTTTTCTCATTCTTTAATCAATCCTATTGTCTGATCTGAAGTTGCTAAGGCCACTTTTTCTTAAGGATATAATTGAGAATTTATACAGTAGATGAATTTGATTGTCCTTATGGTCAAATCCTTGTGACTTTACATCTTATCTTTCAAGATTAAATTTGAATTCATTGCATGTTACCAAGCTCACCTAATTACAGTCTAGGGTGACTCTTGGAGTGATAACACCTAATATTGTCAACATTTATTTTTTATTTTAGTGCATCTCTTATGATGTCTTCCCTTTCTCCTCCTTGTTGTCCATATACAACATCCAAGGGAGAAGGTGGGAAATACCACAAAATGGAATTATTGGTAGCAGTGTGAACTACTCTATAATAAGAGTGTTGAATATAAATAAAATTTTCAGCCTAGCTCTTTGGATTTTTTTTTATTGTAACCCCTCAAAATTCGAACCAATGTCTTATTTTACTATTGTATACTCATTTATTTATGGATGGATAGTTTTATATCTCTTTGACTTGGTGTCCATATTTTCTGAAAGTGTAGTACAAAGGGCACTGAGAAATCTAGTATGCCTATCTATGTTGATTCTCATACTTATCCCAAAGTGCACCTAGACTTGTTCAAAGAACATGTTTTCTACTTATTGTCATTTGATGGTATTTTTACAAGGCATATGAATTCACATGTTACTAAACCTATCAATTACCACAAAAAAAAATTCATGTCCCTTAATAGAAAACTACCCACAAAATCCATGGAGATGTTATCCTAGGGTCTAGTGGGTACAAGTAATGGATGGTATAAGCATTAATTTCTATTACTAGGATTTCTATTACAATATAATATGAATCTTCTAATAAAACAAAATACACGTTATTGCATTTTGGACCAACACATATACCTTTATATGTTTGTAACTATATTTCCAACACGAAAATATATTTCAACCTTGGAGGTGTGAGCCTCTTTAATAAGTTGTCATATTTTACCTTTAGAAACATAGAGTTTTTTTTATCTTGTAAAGCAACCCATTTTGAATGTTATAGTAATCCTTATAATCACCTTCTTCTACACTGATTTGGCCTTGAAGCTACTAAAACAACTATTTAAAGTCCTCTTCTTTTATGTATGCCTCTTTGTATGCATCATGGGTAAAATTCTTTGAGTGTATAAGTGTTCCAAAATATACAATATTGGATGTGAGTGGCCTTGAAATCATGTTTGAAAACTTATTATTACTTCCATTATTATATTTGATGACTATATGAAACTACAATAAAAAAACCATCCACTTGTAGTGTCTATTTTTCTAAATTTTAACCTAGGCCTACAAATACTGTAGTGGTCAGTAATAAATTTTCATAATGGTTTCCTTTACCATCATATAATCATGGGTGATTTTAGCAGCGAAATTGTGCTCATGGGCAAAATTAGGGGGTTTGGAATTTTGGTTGGGCGAATTATTTACATGGAGTGGTTTGAGGGATTTGCAAATATACATTCCCAAGTTTATTTTCAAAAACTTATATATAAAACCCTTATCCCATGGATATTTGTGAGGGAAGAACATGGAAATCCATTTTAGCCCCTTAAAATTCAAACTAGATCCTCCCATTCATTCTGATTTTCTGGTAAAGGCTATGATTTAGAGGTATTTCGCCCCCATTTTCTGGTAATGGAAATGATTAAGAGCTATTTCTCCCTAATTTTATGGTACCGATAATGATTTAGAGGTATTTCTCCATGGGCACCCTCAAATCAGGAGTGGAGAGGCCCTGCGCCTGCCTTACCTTACCTACATTGAAGGCCCACTGGAAAGAATGAACAGTGGGGACAAATGCACTAGGAGAAACAGGGTCTAAATTTGGTACCTATCCCTCATCGTGATGATTTCTTCTAGAAAGCCCTTGCCTTGCTTGTTTTATTTATTATCACTATACATTCCTATAATTTGAGATACAACTTTAACTAACCGTATTGGTTTCGATATATACTATTCACGCTCTCACCCATTTTGTTCAATGTGTCTTCCCTAATTTTCTTTCACGATTCACTTGTTTTGTTTAATGTTTCTTCTCTAATTTCTTAAATGGATGGATGGTGTGTCTACTTTAATATCAGAACAAAATATGGGTTACAAGATTTTTATGCAATGGGAATGTTTTTCAATGGCTTCAGGTTGGTTCATTAATATCCTCATATTATTGATTGAAAGAAACTTCATTCTCAGGAAGAGGGTTATTTACTTCATCCATGGAATCAAAATTAGTGTGCATAAGTGTATTTGGCTTGCCTCGGTTATTCTAGCATGGAGTCTACTATTTGATCCCCATGTTGAGTGCTCCACCAAGGGCCATAAGGTGTTGGCCTATGTGACTAGGCTATTTGTCATATGATTCATTCATTACTAACATATCTCGTATATATTGTTTACATGCCTCTCTTTGTTGTGATATTTGTTGGAAATTGATAAGTGATATTTGTTATTGGATAAATCTGTAAGTGCGGACACAAACCGATCTCCCTAGATCCTCTTGGATCTAGAACAAAGCAAGACAGAATAATACTCTTTCCCTAGATTTTGCCTATTGAATGAACTAGGAGGCAAGAAAAGTTACATACCTTATAATCGCTTCCTATGGTCTTTGTTGCTCCTGCTTCGCTCCAGTGCTCTTGTGCAGTCAAGACTAAGACAACACAAACCAGCCAAAGTGAAGAAAGCACAATCTATTCAACAGTTAATCTATGTATATGATCAAGGAGTTATACAATAAAGTGGAAATAGCTTTATGGGAAAGGGACATATTACTGTATCATATTAATGGAAAGTAAAGATTACAACCTAAGACTTGATGTCGCAAACTTCCTTTCGAAGGCCCTTGACTCTGACACACACACACTTTCTCACTTGTATGAAGAATATCAACTCCTTAGGATGAACTTGATGGAGTCTTTAAGCTGTTGTAGCATCACTCCTTCACACAATCCTTTTCACCAATTCTCCAATGAATCTCTTGCTTGTTTGCTTAACCTTTTCCATGAGAATTATCTCAATATATATGAGAGAATGAATTAGTTACTTGGATAAGAATGATCCCAAAATATCAGGAAATCTAGTACTAGGATAACCATTCGAATGCCATCTCATTCTTCTAGAAGATTATCTTCTAGAAGCATCAAGAATTCATCTTTTTCCTTACTTAAGAAAGATTTCGCACCCTAGCAGTTCAACACAGTGCGAAATTCTCGCACCTTGGCTTAAGGCATCCTGCGAGAATCATGCATTCTCGCAGGCAAATGTATTAGCAGCCTGCGAACCTCCTTCAAAAATGATATTTCTGGAAGGAGAAGAAAGTAACTTTTCTTAGGAGAAAGTTCTTATGAAGAGCCTGAGTACACCATCATCCATACATCATCATGATGACCAAAATCATGGGTAATAGAATGCCCCCCAAAGTATGAGGTTGGAAACTAGTGACAACCGATAAACTTTGTAAGCTACATGTGTGTGTCAAGAACCAGGAGCACATCTAATTGGAAATCTGCGAACAACCAAGCATCTGTAGAATATCATATATATCAATTCTGAGGTAGGCATTCCCATACTCATCTCACAGACTGATGACATTATAGACATGGGTCATGGCCACCAATCATACACTGTGGATCCATGCCGTCAAAATATAGCATAGCCACCGGAATACACTGTGGATCTATGCGAGAAATTTCAAATCAAGACGACATAGCCACAAGACATACACAGTGGATCTATGTGTCACAAATTATACATACTCCATCGCAACCTGGGTCTCAAAGATGATGTCCACGGTCTTCAATCTCGTCACCCAAAGTACGAATCTAACCATGTGATTACATGTGTTGAAGTCGAACATGGTAGAAACCATTTGATTATCGGTCATTGATGAAACCGTTAACAAGTGCGAATGAAATCACCATTGATGTCAATGACTCCCAAGGTACCATAGTACAATCTATCAAATTTGAATAAATGAGTTGAAGTCAAACATCCGATGGAATATTTCGATCAGGGATCAATGATGTAAATCCACTGTCGAAAATGAGGAAACCTGCCATTGAGGCATGCAAGTTCAAAGGTACCAAATAATTTCTAAGTCTTAATTCCGTATAATGAGCTGAAGTCGACGGAACAAAACTCGTCACAGGAGGGCCTTGATGTATCCCCCATCGATGACATGAAATGAGTAATAGATTTTGAAGGTGAAATAGAGTAGGACTTGGACATAGGGAAGGCCGACATAGAGAGAATGGATAACTGCAGATGGCTGACTCAATATAGGTTTCAGATGGACTTCTCTTGAACATATGAACGACACGACCAATGATTTGGCAGTATTGACTCAAATATGACACATGGAATGACCTTGTAATCAAATTGAATGAGAGACAAATGGATTTCCCAAACTGGCTTCCAAATGATGAATAGAGGCACTACTGCATTTGGGTCAAATTCCGACATTTTATTTGCGGCGTTATGGACAAAATTGTCCATATTGTCGCAAAATAGAGGAAATTTATTAAAAAAAAAAATCATGTTGCCCGATAACGTCGGTATTTCCACGTTGACGTCTCTCTTTCCATGTTAACATCGGTCTTGCCATGTTAACATCGCTCTTGCCACGTTTTCCACTACAACGTCTCTCTTGCCACGTTTTCCATTGGAACGTCGCTCTTTCCACATTTGTGAAGATGTATGTCGCAATTGCAACGTTTGTGAAGATGTATGTCGCAATTGCGACATTTTGGAAACTAGGTTTTCCCCTCCAATAGTCACCTTAGTATGTTCACCAAGTCAAAATACCAACGATCACTTAGGACTTTTTTACGTCGGAATTGCGACATTACAAAATCTATAAATATGTTGCATTTAACGGATGTTGCGACAAGTTTGCTATAATAACGACGCTTCAAAAAGGGTTGGGACAACTTCCAACACCTCCTCAATTACAACTTGACCTCCTTCATGCTTCATCACCATTTATATGAAGTGATACTTATTATTAGTGCTAGGTATATAATCAATGCCATAATTTTTAGAAGAGTTCAAACTACTAGAATAAAAAACAATGCTCTCATCTTTCCTTGTTTTATGAAAATCAAGTCTCTTTCGGAAAGAGGTCCCCTTCTCATTAGTGATAGGAACCTTCTACTCAGTGCCTGTGATTTCTAATCTTTGTTCATATCCACGGTCCCTTTCATGCATTTTTTTTTTTTTTTCCTTTCCTGTCTACTTCTTGTTTTTGGCAGCTTCTTCTTATCACTTCCTTTAATTTGGATCCTATCAATGAAGGTTGCCTCCTTTATTTTGGGATGTGATAAATGGGGTTCCTCCTTATTCCT
>ML806906.1:9305-20976 GCA_009831015.1 Picea engelmannii
GGAAGATCCTTCTAGAAGAGGAAGCTTCTATTAGGTCTTCTTACATCCGCCTAATTCTCTTTTATTGAAAGGTCTTATTAATATTGACCTTTATTACATCCGAATACATTAATCTACCCATGTGCGGGTTAGGACCTTAACAAATTCAGTGACAATAATCGCTTTCCCCTCTTCCACGGGAACTCAATGCAATGGATACAATTGCTTCCTAAGGAGGGAGGATTGATCCTGGTGGATATCAGTGGCCACCCACCTATTCCAACTGGCTCATTTTGGCATTTTTCATTCGGTAGTTTTATTCCTAGTTTTTGAGTCCCAAACTTTCGGGGCCGTTTTGAGGCCCTAAACAACATTTTTAGGGCTCGCCACAACAAAATTGGAGTCACAGTCAAATTCTAACGACAACATGTGTATTCCTCGGATATACCTTTCCAACAAGATATCATGCGCCCCAAACAAAGATCGTATGTCAAAGTTACTCTCCGAGGAAGTTGATACACCAAACTACCCAAAACAGGGTCCACAAAACTATTGGCTTTTCATCTTTCGGGGTTAGTGTTTTGGATTTTCTTTATGTTAAAAATGCCTTTAGAGCCTCATTGTAAATAATCTTATTGTGAATGCGAGTAACTGTCACATCTCTTCTCAGAGATAAGTTACCACCATTCTAGCGAGTCTTTCACTCCGAATTTTTACAGTCTTTGCACATTTTCGCTCATTAATAGAAATTGTGTATTACTGTATCTATGTGTTTATGGTTGCATCTCTGATATATTTTTGTTATATTTTTGGTTATCTGATACATCTCTGTACATTTATTTATTATATTTCCGCTCTCATTTCGTGCTGAAAATAACCTGGATCAATTACTGTATCTTTGTGTTTATATCTCTGATACATTTATATTATATTGTTGGATATATGATACATCTTTGTACATTTATTTATTATATCTTCGCTCTCATTTCGTGCCGAAAATAATCTGGATCACAAGTTAGGAAAATTTTTGAAACCATAAAAGTTCCCACAAATGATATGAAAAATATGATATTGACCCATCCTCCAATAGATAAGTCAAGTGCTTGGGATTATTTCTATGGTGCTAGCCAAGGGTAGAAAACATTACATGGCATAAGAGACACTTTATTCCTAAATAATTCATATTATATAAATTTCAAATAAAATTGTTTTCAGGAGGGTCACGGGGGATGTACACATAACTATGCATAAATGTGGGCTTTGAAATTACTAATGAAGCTAGAAATTGATAAGAGGGCTTAAAATATCCAAGTGATTGGTGAGTCTTCTGTGGTATCCAACTAGATGTTCATGGTTATTTCAAGATGGAAAACATCATTTTTGTTGTGTTCCTAAAAGAGTTTAAAAGAGTACCTTCCAACCTTTCATTGGTTCTCCTCCACCACTCTCTCCTCCAAGTTGGCCTATAACACATTTGAAATGCATATAGACATTATTTTAAGTACTTGTATTGAAAAAAAACTAATAATTACAATCAAATTGTGATGCATCCAATCATAGTTACAAACTTTCAAACATGCTTGATGCATGTGAATCGTCAACTGGAACATTTTCCAAAATGGAAAAAGAAGGTTGCCCCATACCCAAGGTTTCCTTCCGGTTCCCCTATAACACATATTTATATATATATGTGTAAGTACATATAGGACATTTTTAAATATTTTAATGAATTAAGATTAAATGATTGACACTTGAAATCATAATTTTAAACTTTGAAACATGCAATACCTGTGAGACACCAACCAAAACATCTCCCAATATGAAAGAGGGTTTCCCCATATCCAAACTCCCTCGAGATGTGATATTACCCCCACCACCCTAAGATTTGAAAATTTGAATTGTAATACATTTCGTTTTTAAATTAAAATTTGAAATGACACTGCAATTTTCCTAACTAAAAATATTTCAAACATGCAATTATACCCGTGAAGTCCCAACCTCTGCAAAATCTCCCATGCTTATTGAGCCTAGTTCAAAATTTAATGTTGAATCATTTAACATCCGAGTGAACTGTGGTTAATGAAGAAAAACACACACATTTTTTGTTAATTCAAAATTTGCAATGAAGTGGATTGAATAACAAAAGAATTATCATCGAATGCATGAAAAATATGAATTGATTGTAATACATACTGATCCCATGCCCTCTTTTTCATGCCCAATTAAGTCTTTCCAACCATTGCGACATAACTTTGCTTAATCCTATACCTCTTTGAGGACCATGTAGTCTATTTCATCATTCATCTTATAAACAAATCTTTCATGGGCATTGGATCACACTCTCTGTTGGTTCAAACCAACATCAATACCAATAATAGATGAATTCAAGTTATATTCTATTGCTTCCCTTGAGTCCTTTCCAACTTGTTAAGTGGTCTCCATCTCCGAAGGTAGAGAAACCACCCTTGGTGGATGAGATACCAAGGGTGGTGTAGGTCTAGGCAATGTTGGATCTCGAAATCCACCTCTCCGATTATATGTTTTACCTTTACCAGCACCATAATACTTGGATGGTAGGTCAATATAATCTAGGTTCATATTCTCAAAAATTTCCACATAAATAAATCTCGCAAAATAATATGGCACCTCCTCATTCCATGAAAATATGCCATATGCTACCAAAAATTGATCATAAAGATGGATAATGATTTTAGGGTGCTTGAAATGTTGCACCTTCAACATCGATCTCTTTGGTCCTTCTTTAAAATTAAACAATGATTTTTCTTGCTCTTTTGAGACCCTTTTCTTTATTTTGGACCATTTATTAGGGCCCAACATTGCTTGCTTGTGTTTCCTCATCAAATCCATGAAAGTATTGGTCGTTGGCCCAAGTTTCTTATATAGATCAATGAAGTTTCCAAAAGAATGAAAAAAAACCTCCAATATTTGTCTTTTCTCAACAGGGAGATCCATTTTCTCAATAGCATGCTTCAACTTTGCATGGTGATATGTGTAATATTGAAGGGTCATTTCTTCAGTAGTGCGTTCCCAAGGAAGCTCCTCACCAATGTCTAAGAGATAGGTGGTAATAGGGGTGTAATATTCATTTTGATGAAAATGCACTTTTGCTTCACCTTCATCCTCATCCTTCTCTTGATTTTCACCCTCTTCTTCATTACTACCCCCAACATTAGCCCAATCCTCTACACATTTAGAAACATTTTCACATAGTTATGAAAATGCACAAAAACATGTCCATATGCACTTGATTTATATAAAAAAATAAAAGCAATTTACCAGCTATACGTTGTTGATGTGATTGGGGTTGTGATTTGGCCAAAAGGGGGGAATGTTTATTCAAACTTTCCCCATTAAAAATTCCCCCTAAATAATTACTAGCAAAGGATCACATTGATCCATCATGTAATGGACCACCTGCTGCATCACCTGCAAATAATTCTGCTCTCTCTCGCGATGCTTGACTAGATCTAGATGAATTTGACATCCTTTTATACTGACTAGATCTCCTTGTTTGACTGAACTCCCTTTCATCATTGGTTTCCCCTACCTTACTAGGGTTCTTTGTCATGCTAGGGGTCCTTGTCGGACTAGGGTTCTTGCTATTTCTTTCATTAGAATACCTGAAGCATTTGCAAGGAATAATTGGAGGCTCATGTTGCAATGTCTCCTCTCAATCCATATATATTACATATGTACCAAGATGCAAATCTATTACAAGCAACAATTTTATGTGTCACAAGAAAATTGTGTTAATCAATTGACAATATTTTAATTTACACCAAACCAATGCCATTCTTGGTCCGTTGGCTATTCATATTGAAATTCCAAAGTGTCAATCCCAGTTTTTTTAGTATATTAACAAAGGTATAAAACCTGAAACATTGAAGAGTTCTATAAGAAAGTGAATGCTTCCATTCGAGTAGCCTCATCATTCAAACACACTGAGAAACATGTCCCTAAAGTGCAGAAGCATTACTTGACAATGAAACTAACCTATGAATAGATAGAATGCTTGAATATATATAAGAATTATTCTATCATAACAATATTTTAATACACCAATTGAAAATATTTTAATACATCATATAAAAAAATTATATTTCTTCCACATCCTAAGAAGAAATTCCATTAAAGTACGAAGTTTAAGTGCATGCATATCCATCAAGTTGTAGTCTAGAGGTTGTAAAGGAATGTTTCCATATTAATGACCCAAGTTCAAACCTCGATGGGAATAGAGCATTTAAATTAATTTGTTGACCAAGTTTAATGATGTTCCATCATCTCGATGCTGGGGAGTCTTAAAAGGAGTCACAATTTGACCATGATAAAAGTAGCACTTGCCCATGATAAAGGTAGTTAATATCTCTTATGTAACAAAAAGATAGATCTATAGGATAATGTTGAGAAATTAAAAGGAATGGTGGAGAAATGTTCTTCATAGAAACACATTTCCTCCCAAATGAATAAAGAATATGCTTGGATTGTACAAACCAAAACAATCAAGACAATGTCATTCTTAGTTTGGTGGTTGTTCATATTCAAATTCCAAAGTGCCAATCCCAATTTTCTTAGTATATTAAGAAAGGTATGGAGATTGAAACTTTGAAGAGTTTTATAAGAAAGTGTGTGGTGCCATTCAAGCAAACACACCAATCAAAGACACTAAGAAACATGTCCCTAGAGTGCAGAAGCATCACTTGACAATGAAACTAATCTACGAAGAGATAGAGGAAAAAATAATTTCTTGGTCGAACGCTTTGAATGTCGGTGTTGATGAAGATAAAATGATAAAATTATTAAAGTTATTGGATCAACTATTTGTTTTTCTCTTCCTTTTTGGTGAATTGCAGAACTTTCCAAAAAGGAGATGCTTGGTGGTGGAAGGTGTTGTGGAATATTAAGAATACTCGTAAACCAAAGGTGTATATGCAGTTATTTTTGAGGAATGAAGCATTAAAATAGGTATATTCCACATTTTCAATTTATATGCTACACTCTCAATGTGCATCTCAAGTTAGATCAATATTTGAAGGCATAAGAATTCACTCAAAGGTTTGAAAATCCAATATTATGAATCATTTTGTAATTGAATAATCTGGATGCTAGGGGAATTCACATGGTGTTATCCAAGATAAATTATTTGTATGTGGCACAATGTGTAATTTATTTGAGTACAATTATTATCATTTTAATTTCAAAGTAGGATAATGTGGCGGGGAGGGGGGGCTTCTAAAATCTACGTTGATTTAATGGATCTGAAGCTCTTATTGAAGTTGGTAGCAAATATGGATCTGGATCTCTAAAAATTGTAGATGTTTGGGGAATTTAATGTGGTAGTAAATTGGATATAAGTAGCTTTAAATGATGGTGTTGATGAAGAGAATGTTGAGTAAATTATTTAATTTATTGGATCAATTATTTGTTACAAGGATGGGTAAGAAAAGGACCAAATCATTGACACATTATTAAACTCATTCCTTGGTAGTAGTAATGAGAAGGAATGCCCACATCATAGGATGTCTATTTAAATGAAGGATTTCAACATTGAGTACATTTGAACCCAATTTATTTTCAAACTTTTTTTTATCTCTTGATAGTAATGGTAGGAACTCTAACATAATATGGATCTTAACATTCATTATATCCCAAATGATTACAAGGATAACTATAGGGGAGTGTCCTCGACCATAAGTACATGTAAATTCCCACTAGGAATTCTATTCTCATATATGTCATGAGTAGTTAAGGAAAAATTAAAAGGACAACACAACTTACTGAGCCTCTAATTCTTCATGGATTAACTTATAAAAGTGTTACAACTTAGCAATTCAAGTAGAGAATTGTTCACTGGATGGGATCTTTGGTTCGAAMAAATCCTGGTAATAATGTAACTAAACAATAAGGTAATCATGTAAGTCCAATATGACATATGTCAACGATGAATCAACAAGGGAAGAGAATACAACAAGCCTTTTGGAGCATGAGTGGGGAAAATAGGTGAAATATGAGAGGAAGAAGGTGTCAATGTATTGGATAACATTTTGTAGTTGCAGGATGTGGAATGTAACCAACTAGAAGGAATATCCATAATAGTTAGTTGAGTAAGATGAGATAATTTATACATGTTTTGAGGATAGATCTAGTTGATTCCAAGATGAAAGGAATTAAGGAAAGTAGATCTCAAAGAAGGATAGGAAGAGGACACATAGTCATAAGTGGAAAGGAAGGAAATTCAAGAAAGATATTTTTCCCTTAAAGCCTCTTGGTGTGGATGGAATGGTTATGTGAGTATTGTGGGGCATTGTGGAGAGATATGGTCCAACAAATTATGGTTGGTCATTCCCTTATTGTGTCCATGGTAGTGTGAGTTTTATAGAATTGTTTGCCTACTTCAAAGAAAAAACACGACACGCCATAATGACAAACTAATTGATTTCTATAAGACTTATTTGTGAGATTGCTCTTTGCAAGGATTGAATTCAGTCTTGTGCATCATAAATATTATTCTAGATTATGTTCCATGCTTTAGAAAGAGTGAAAGGAAGTATAAGAGGTGCAATGTGTCACATATATATTCTTGTAGTTAACGGGTTTCTCTACCATTCTAATTTGTTCTCTTTGATTGAAGTCTAAGCCATTATCAATTAGATCAAAGAAGTTGCTTGGGAATTTATGTTTGGTTTCTTGTGTATGAATACCTGAGTTGTAATAGATAATGAGATTAGTATAGAGGTAGATACTAAAGCTAGCTATATTGTGGTTTGAGAGAAGATGCTTAAAAATGGTTACATGATAGTGTTTTCTTGTAAGGTTTTACAGAGGAATTAGTCTATTGGATTGATATATCTAGATGAATACAAAAGACTCAAAAAACTACAACACACTGAGGAATCTTCTCTCCCCCTCTTTAATTTAAGTTCTATCATTGTAATTGAAGGATTTGGTCCTCATTGAGAATGGCTTCAAAGGGACAAATAGGAGGGGAAAATGATAGGAATATTCCAAGGAGTCCTATCACCAAAATATCAATTTAGCACAAGAAATACTTGACAAAAACTAAAGGAAATCAAGACATTGACAGATATAAATAGAAACATAAATTACATTTGTGTCAACTATGACCAAAATAGGTCAATGCGATTCAAAGGTATAATTGATGAATAAATGATGGCAGAGAAAAGAATTCCTAGGGCATCTCTCCAAAATAGAAAAACAATGACATAATAATAAACATAAGTGGGGTTAGGCCTAAAATGGGTAGGCCATGGAAAGTTAATTAAAACCCTGGGAAGATAGGGTGCAATTGATCCAGGTGGATATTGGTGGCCACCCACCTATTCCACGGGCTCAAAAAATAGTTTTCCATCTTGGCAGTTTTTCGATAGTGTTTCAGGTTCCAAACTTCCGGGGCCATTTTGAGGCCTTAAACAACGTTTTTTGGGGATTTGGGGCCAGGTGATTGCCAAAGGCATTGACCTCGTCTAGTCAAAAAAATTTCTTCTTGGTTAGACCTTTCCAACAGTGTATTGAGCGGCCCAAACAAAGATCATATGCAAAAGTTAAGCCCTCGTGAAGTTGATGTATCAACTACCCCCATTGGGACCCGCAAACCTTTTGGATTTTCATCTTCCAGAGTTAGGGTTTTGGATTTTACTTATGTTAAAAATGGCTTTGGAGCCTCATTGTAATGACAATATTCTTGTGAATGCGAGTAGTCATCACATCTCTTCTTAGAGATAAGCTACCACCATTCTAGCGAGTCTTTCACTCTGTATTTTATGGTCTTTGTACATTTCTTTCATTAATAGAAATCATGTATAATTGTATTTCTCCATTTCTAGCAATATTTATGTGTATTTGATTATAATATCTTTTCTTTCATTTCGTTCTAAAAAATAATCTGGATCAGTGGTATCATAACAGGCTACTCTTGATCGTTTTTCAGTGCATGTTCCCGATGAGGTCCGAGTATAGCAAGTTGGGTCTCGATCTTGTATCTATTGAGGAAAATCACTCTTGCATTCCCAAGAAACCCTCCATGGTGGAAGAAAATAAAAATGATGGAGAAAAAGATTCTATTCATCTTTTACTTGAGCAAGCTCTCACGTGACAAAGAGACAAAATGATGGAGAATTTTTCCCACATCCTTCAACGCTTATCGATAGCCGCAAGCACATCTTCATCAAGTTACCATTCTAGAGGAACCTTTCCTTTCAAGGTACATGTCAATTTTGATATTCCTATATTTGAAGGTCAGATAGATGTAGATGCCCTAAACAAATGGGTAAATCTGTTAGAAGGTTATTTCTCTATTCAAAATTTTTTCTATAGAGAAAATATCACCTTCATGCTCCTTAAGGCTCTCCCCCATGTAAAACATTGGTGGGAAACTTACTGGGATAAAAGTTCCACAAAGGAGTCTGGAATATATGGGGTCGAGCCCACTTGGGATTTTTTGTGGATGCAGTAAAGGAACAATATTACCTTGTTGGAAACTATGAGGACCAATGCATGAGATGGACCACACTGTAGCAAGAGAGAGGCTAAGAAGTGTTAGAGTTCACCAATACCTTCCATACCTTGTGCACCAAACTAGGTATCAGAGACTTCAAGCGACATTTGGTTCTGAAATACTGCAGGGCTCTACATAGAAACATCCAAATTGAAATGGATTTTATGGACATCGCATCACTCGGTAATACTTATCAATATGATGCTAAAATCGAGAAGAAATTTAAGCACTAGAACAAATAGGAGTTCGGGTCTACAAATCCACAACAACCAAATTATGATAAAGATGACCCTAACAAACAACCTCTTGAAAACTAGTACAATCCACATGAAAATAAGGGTCATGGAAAGACAAAGAAGGACACTGGAAAATGGTGCGATTTCCACAAAATCCCCTGGAACAACACCAATGAATGTCTCTCAAAACAGTTATTGATGGTCGATATCAAAGACAAGGATCCAAATCCTGATTCAAAATTGATTTAGAAAATACTGATAGAAGACAGATCATCGATGCAGATCCCATTGCTATTGTTGCGACCGCAACAATTCAACTAGAAGAACCAACAGATCCTGAAGAGGGGGAGTGCCGTTTTCATTCACAAATGTGGGTGAAGGGGATCCCACTACATTTTATTGTTGATAGCGAAAGCCAGAAGAACCTCATCTCATCAGAGGTCATCAAAGAGTTGGGATTGTTGACAACACCACACCTGCAGCCATACAACATCAAGTGGCTTCGCTAGGGACGAGATCTTTGTGTCATCCAACAGTGTTGATTGTCATACAACATCCATCCCTTCAAGGATGAGGTATTATGTGATTTTTTCCCGCTGGATGCCTGTGATTTTCTATTGGGCCAACCATATATGTGGAAGATCCATGATATTTATGAGTCTCAAACCTGTACTGTCATTGTTACTCTAGGGGGTCATCTCTATAAAATACCAGAGGTAATTCCAACTATTGCCCCACCTAAATAGTGCCACAAGGTAGTATCTCATACTAGAAAATTCAATTTCTTCACAATATGTTCGAAAGGTGAACATAAGGATACTGCAACCACTACAACATCGACCCAAGTTCCTTCTATCACACAGAAGCGGGTCAAAAAGACTACAACAAAGCAAAAATATTCCTTATGCACACAGTGATATCATGTAACCAGACTGGTTAAAAAGGTCCAACCCTTCCAGCCATAGGTTTGTGACATCCTTCAACAAGTTAAGCAACACAACTTCTCCAACAAGGCAAGCAACTCACCAAGATTCAGATTCAACAAATGCTTCCCTCTCTCCCCCGAGAACTCAATGCAATGTATACCATTACTTCCTAAGGAGGGAGGATTGATCCAGGTGGATATCAGTGGCCACCCACCTATTCCATGGGCTCAAAAAATAGTTTTCCATCTTGGCAGTTTTTCAGGTTCCAAATTTATGGGGCCGTTTTGAGGCCCTAAACGATGTTTTTTGGGGATTTAGGGCCCATATGACCAATGGAGGCACTGACCTAGGCCAACAAAAAATCGTTATTCTCATTTATACCTTTCCAATGGTGTATCAAGTGCCCCAAACATAGCTCGTATGCAAAAGTTACGCCCTCGGGAAGTTGATGTATCAACTACCGCCATCGGGGCCTGCAAACCTTTTGGATTTTCATCTTCCGGGGTTAGGGTTTTTTATTTTACTTATGTTAAAAAGGCCTTTGGAGCCTCATTGTAACGGTTATCGTCTTGCGAATGCAAGTAGCCATTACATCTCTTCTCAGAGATAAGTTGTCACCATTCTAGCGAGTCTTTCACTTTGTATTTTTACAATCTTTGTACATTTCTTTCATTAATAGAAATCATGTATTACTGTTTTTCTCTGTTTATATCAATATTTATGTGTATATCATTGTAATATCTTTGCTTTCATTTCATTCTCAAAAATAATCCGGATCAACAATCTATCCAATAATGGGGAGAGAAATTCAACTAAACCATGAGCATAAATTCGAAGAAAAAACAATCTTTAGTCTATAACATAACCATATTTAAGAAATTAAAAATGTCATTGAAAACTAAATAAAATCATTGCTGCAAAAGCCACTTGTAACCTATCCATTTAGTAAATAAATTACATACTCAGTAAAAAGAAAAAATTGTAGACTACCAACAACATGTGCCATGTTGGTCACTATAATTGCTTAATTAATTTTAAACAACCAAGTGAAACATAAATTATCAAACCAGGGAAGTCTTTTATTTCAAATATAGCCACGCACTGTATATGCTCAATTCCAAAAGCGACATAGTGTTGTAGTAAAGAAATTTATACTATTTATACTTCCTTGAATGAACTGAAGCTTTTGAATTAAATCACAGAAAAGTAACCTTCCTATTGCAATTCCTTAAAGATCAATCTAAGAATCCTAGATTACATTAAAATAACACTTGCAATGGGAAAGAACAACTATTCCGCAATCAGAGAACAGGACCCTTACTCTCAAACAGAGACTTCAGCATTAACACTCTTTTCATGAAAACAATAATGCAGAAAACCATTAACTCTATCTAACAGAGAACAAAGCCACCTAGTTCCTTTCTTTCTAAGCAGGAGCCTTGAGCCTTACTTCTATTTAGCACACTTGTGAGGTTGAAGTTTACAGAGAACAGGGCAGTCTGATTCCTTCCTTTCTGAGAAGGGATCCCTAACCCATTTTCTAGCTAACACCAATGAAATTCTACAGAGAACAGGCTGTTTTGGTTCTTTCCTTTCTGAGTAGGAACCCTTAACCCAATCCTTGGCTAACACACTTGCAAAGGTAAATGAAATCTACAGAAGACAAGATGTTGTAGTTCCTTCCTGTCTGAGCAGGAACACTTTAACCAAATCTCTGGCTAGCACACTTGTAGAGGTAAATGAAATCTACAGAAGACAAGGTGTTGTAGTTCCTTCCTGTCTGAGCAGGAACACTTTAACCAAATCTTTGGCTAGCACACTTGCAGAGGTAAATGAAATCTACAGAAGACAAGGTGTTTTGATTCCTTCCTGTCTGAGAAGGAACCTTTAACCAATTCTATGCTAGTCTCATAAGATCATGACACAAGATTGCTTGATAAAAAGAATTACAAATTCTATTCAATAACTAATACAGAGTCAGTAGTGTTTCAGCAAAG
>ML806906.1:52264-67031 GCA_009831015.1 Picea engelmannii
TGTCAACATACCTTGGAAACCACCATTATTATATTAATACATTTAATTAATATAATAGTTTAATATTATATTAATTTAATATATAACAAAAATGTATAAATTAAAGTGTTAATTGATTGATAAATGTATTAAAGTATTAATGTATAAATGTAACATACATACATTGATAATATAATGTATTAATGTATTTAGTAATACATTACATTAATGTATAATGTATTACATTAATGTAAACATAATACATTAAAGTATTAATGTATATTACAATAATATATTAAAGTATAATACATTAGTGTATTATATATTAATACACTAATGTGTAATATACTAATACAATAAAGTACTTATACATTGATGTGTAATGTAACATTAATATAATATATAATAAATATTTATAAATTAAAGTATGAATTTACATTAGTGTCTAATGTAACATATTAAATGATTGACACATCAATAATGTAATGCATTAATTAAGTAATTAATACATTGATAAATGAATAATACACTAATAAATTAATACATCTCTCTGCAGTTTTGAACAAGAATAATATCTCTCTGCTGTTTTGAATGAGAATAATATTTCTCTGCGGTTTTGAACGGAAATAATATTTCTCCCCGGTTTTGAAGGAATACTACTTCTCTGTTGTTTTGAAATTAATATTTCTCCAAGGTTTGGAACATGCATACTAGTTCTCTGTGGTTTTGAAATTATATCTTTGCGGTTTTGAACAGGAATAATACTTCTCTTTTATTTCTAAAATTATATATCTAGGGTTTTCAAAGGAAATAATATTTTCTTTTTGAAAACGATATTTTATTTCTAAGATTACATATCTAGGGTTTTGAACTTGAATAATACTTCTCTGTTTATGTATTTATTTTTTAGGAGATATTTTGCTTCTAAGATTATATATCTAGGGTTTTAAATGGGAATAATCTCTGTAGTTTGGTGAGTCACTTTTTACTTTGATTCAATTTTAATTTTAAGTAAAGAGATTTAAATATATTTTATTTATTTATTTATTTTAAGTTTACTTTGATTCAATTTTAATTTCAAGTAAAGAGATTTACATATATTTTATTTATTTATTTATTTAAAGTTTCAAGTAAAAGTTGATTTGAGAGATAAAGTCAATCCATAATAATAATTGTTACATTTTTTTTCTCTTCTTTTCAATATGAGCACTCCACCACCTATTCCAAAAACTCATCCTAACAAGGGGGGGGGGGGCAAAATGACCCTAGAGATCCTTTACGATTATATGGAATGAGTAGAAAAAAAAGAGAAGAGAGATATGCCAAAATCCAAATAGAGTTAGAAACATTAGAAAAAAGGAGTGAAGAAAGAGACTTAAAACTCCAAATAGAGCTAGAGGCATTGATAAAAAAATAAAAGATACCATTAAAACTCAAATAGAGGATATATTCTTAGGGCTCAAGAGTGAATTGCATACAATGAATGATAGAATTCAAGAAATGGAAAAACATAAACAATCAACCCAAGAAGGAGGGGTTGAAGAAAATCACAACTTGAGAGATAGGATTAAAGAGCTAGAAGAAAAACTAACCAACAATTTGATCCTCAGTAATATGAAAAACAAATTGGATATCAAACCCATCAAAGAAGAAATGAATAAGCTAATCGAATTGGACCATGAGCATAACAAAAGAGCCTTGAACGTTACAATTTTTGGTATAAAATAACAACAAGAGGAGGATATGCTAGCAATAGTAAAAGAAGAATTAAAAAATAAATCACAAATCAATACAACTTACCTCATAGAAGCAAAGAGGCTAGGAAAAATAATTTATCACAAAGATAGGTTGATCCGTATCAAAGTAAGTTGTAATGACCATAAATATAGCATACTTAGTAAATCTCTGAGCTTAAAAGGGTCAGGAATATTTATAAATGAAGACCTCATTCTCGAAGACCAAGCTGAATTAACGAAGGAAATTCAAAATGTAAAAGAAGCCAGGAAAGAAGGAAAATGGACAATAATTAGAAATCGAAAAGCTATTGTTACGGATAGAGACCGGAAGGATAATAATAAATAGGAATTTGGAAAACTTGGGATCCTTTTTTGGAATTGTCGTGGCTTTCCATGGTGCAAAGGTCCTATGATAAGTTGGATCCCGAGTGATATTGATATTATCTGTCTAGCTGAAACTTGGGAGAATGAGGATTCTAATGTCCCTAACATGGAAGGATTTGTATTGTGGTCAGCATGGAACAAAAAATCCCACTGTAGAGGGATAAGAGGCATAGCTTGTTATATCAGAAAAAACATTTCTCCTCACATTCAACTTCATAATATTGACCCTCTTGATCAATACATTTGGATAGAAATTTTAGACACCAATGCGAAGAAGATGTATATAACAATTTGTTATTTTGCACCTATTAATTCTACTTTTTATAAGAAAAATAACCTAGATAAAAATTGTCCCTATAATAATTTAGAACAAGATATTTATAATTTAAAAAATGAAGGTAATATCCTCTTGCTAGGAGACTTTAATGCTAGCACTGCAACTAAACAAGCTACTCTTTTAAGTGATGACTCCAACCATAATCCTTTATGGNNNNATGAGGACCTTGTTTTATCTAATAGCTACAAAAGAAGCTCCGAAGACCTAATTGAGAATTTGTTTGGTACTGAGTTGGTCAAGCTCTGCAGCTCTCAAGACCTAATAATTTGCAATGGAGTAATGAAGTGGCCAAACTCCAACCAAATGACATGTATTCATGGGCTAGGTAGTAGTGTTGTAGATTATGTGATCTGATATCTTTTTTTCCAACCAAATAACATCTTTTGACCTTTTAAATGACCATGAGCCTGACTCTCATCATAAACCTTTAACCCTAACTCTAAAATTCTCCATGCATAGGAGCACCATTGAAGAGAATTATGATAATCAAAGGAATTTGCGCTTTGACAAAAGTAAAGTTGACATTTTATTAAAGGATTTAAATAGTAAATTAAACCTCTTAACTTATAAGGACAATATTGAAGAACTCTATCATAATTTTACAACTACCCTTTCCACTTCTATTAACAAGTTATCTTTCGAGGTGTCCCATAAAAAGAATAATAGAACAACCGACCCTTGGTATGATAAAGAATGTAAAATTGCTAGGAAAGCCATTAGAGATGCTTTTAATGAGCCCTTAAAACTCGATAAGATCAATACATACACAACCCTAATTAAAAGGAAAAAAATACACTATATCAAGAAAAGGCAAGAGAAACTTTCACAACTATACAAGTTGGATCTTAAGAAGTTCTGGGTCCAAATTCTAAAACACAATAGTAAAGAAAATAATAGGATTCCTTTAATGGACTAGAATTCCTACCTTAAAAATATTTACGAGTCCCCTAATGCCATGGACACCATTCCTATTGTCCCTACAAAGGAAGAAGTTTTTTCTTTAGATGACATAGATTTCGGGGTTAAGCAGCTCGCAAATGGGAAAGCTAAGGACATTGAAGGCTACCAAGCTGAAATTTTTAAAATCGGAGGGCCAATCCTTATCCCTCACATACATAAGCTCTTCAATTTAGCAGTCAAGCAGGGCTTCCCTAAACCCTAGACGCAAAGCATCATTGTTCCTATTTTTAAAAATGGGGATAAAAACATTCCCTCTAATTATAGGACCATTATGATTAGCTCGATTTTAGCCAAGCTTTATGGAATTATTTTGGAAAAGAAGATTATCATTTGGCTAGAAAGTCACGGTAAAAGAGATAAAGGTTAGTCTGGGTTTAGGAGATATCATTCAACTGTGGACCATCTTGTTACCTTTAGGATCATTGTAGAGGAGTTCCGCAATACTAAAACCAATCTTTTTTGTTGTTTTGTTGACTTTAGAAAATCTTTTGACATGGTTCTTAGGAAAAACCTTTGGAATAGGTTGGAAGAGATAAAAGTGCCTCTCGAGTTGAGGGCTGCTACAATAAGGATGTATGAGAACGTTGTTTCTAAGTTTAAAAACATTGAGGGCTGGTCAAAAGAGATTAACTGCAATATCAGAGTCAAACAAGGTTGTCCCTTGTCCCTTACCCTTTTTGGCATATACAATGATAAGTTAGAAGAATGCTTGGAAAAAATAGGTTGTGTCAGCCCTACTCTCACTGGTATAGTCATCAATATTCTTCTTTATGCCGATGATATCATTCTTATGGCAAGGAGTCCCCATGATCTTGAAAACCAACTAAAAATACTCAAGGACTTTTTCTCCAATATGGGTATGAATGTTAATATTGATAAGACTAAGGTCATGATTATTAAATCCAATAAGATCCCTTATGATACCTTTGTATATGACAATAACAACTTGGATGAAGTGAATTCATACAAATATATTGGAATTGATATTCACCACAAGCTCAATTGGAATTATAGCATTGAGAAAAGGATTATTGGGGGATGGAAAACTTATTATGGGCTTGAAAACAATTGTAATTCAACTGATCTTTGGAGTTGGGATAAGAAAAAACTCCTCTTTGATACTCTTGTTACACCTATTATTCTTTATGGATGTGAAGTCTAGGGCTGTACTATTTCTCATGAATCCTCGAGAAAGATAGAGCAAACACAAAAGAATTTTATAACCTATAATCTCAAAATTAAAGAGAATACGCCCTATCCCATCCTCCTCATACAAACAAGCCTCTCCCCCATTGAGAGCATGACTATGACTAGATACCTAATGTATAAGAACAATCTAAACAACATGGAAAACAAGAGGCTACCTAAAATTGCTTCAAAATCAAGTCATAACCACCATCGACTCAAGCGAGGATGGCATAAAGACACCCAATCTTGGCTAAACTATTGGGGAATCATGGAAGAAACCATTTTGCAGAATGAAGATACTATTAAAAAAAATGTCAAATCAAAATTTAAGGAAAAAATGTKGTGTGATAAAGAGTTAGAGGAAAAAAGAAAATTAAGSTATTATAAGGATGTAATCAACCCTAATCTAGAAGATCAAAATTATCTATCTGTTTTTCCAAGTGTAAAGAAAAAAATAAGCATTTCTAAGATAAGAACAAATTCTCATGAGCTCCATAGTGAAACTGGGCATTGGTCAATTCATAAAACACCATGGGATGAAAGAGTGTGTCACCTTTGTGACACTAAGAAGGTTGAATATGAAAAGCACTTTCTCTTAGATTGTCTAGCCTATACCCACATAAGATCTCATTTTCAAAATATTGATCACACTACCAACCTTCCTAACCTCTTAACTCAACAAAAGTATGGTGATCTTGGAAAGATTCTCTTAATGTTTTTCGAGCACATAAACAAAATTCTAAAGAATCACAAGTAATCACTTACCATCTTAAGGTCCGATAGACCAATTAGGTCTTAGTGGACGTTAATCATCATCATTATTAATAAATAGATTACTAAATTATTAATACACTAATAAAGTAATGTAAATTATTACATTAATGTACAATGTAACATGATAAACTATTAATACATTAACAATACATTATTACATCGTTATAATATATAAATTAAAGTATTAATGCATTATGCGATAATGTAACATATTAAATATTAATACATTAATAATGTACTATTATAATTAATTAATACATAAATACATTATTAACTAATGCATTGTTAAAGTATTAATACAATAATAAATTAATACATTAATACATTTATTGAAAATGATTGTGGTTGATTATGGTGGATCATCATCATGGTTTCTTATGGTCATGAGTATGAATGACATTAATACATTAATGTATATTGTAATGTATTAATTTAATTAATTAATAAATCAATAAATTTTTAATAAATACATTACTAACACAATAATATATTATTATATTAATATAATGTATAAATTAAAATATTAAAATTTATATAAATGTATAATATATAGTATTAATTAATTAATACATTAATAATAATAATAATAATAATCTATTTTTAAGGTCACGACGAAGCCACCACACCAAATTGGTGTATGAGACCCTCTTGTTTGTGGGACAAGGGACCCCCCTCTGCCCAACGATTTGACTGGTAAATTCTACGGAGGTATACATACCTACCCCTCTGGATTTGAACTTGTTAAAGTATTAATATAGTAATAAAGTATTAATTACTACATTGTTAAAGTATTAATATAGTAATAAAGTAAAAGATTAATAATACATTGTTAAAGTAATAATATTTTTTTTTTATTTGATACCTTTAATGCATTAAATGAATTAATAAATACATCAGTAAAATATTGATATATTAATGTATACTGTAACATATTTAATTATTAATAAATTAATAAAACATTATTGAAGTAATAAATACATTAGTAAAGTAATAATATACTATTGTATAATGTAACATATTTAATTATTAAAAAGTTAATAATACATTATTGAAGTAATAATACATTAATAAATACATTCTTAAAATATTAATGTCTTAATAAATACATTACTAAAGTAGTAATACATTAATAATACAATAATACCTTAATTGACAATGACTATGGTTGAGTATGGTTGACCATGACCATGGTTAAGTTTGGTAGACCTTGGTTGACTTTGAAAATGAAAGGTTGACTATGGTTGATCATGGTTGTCCTTCAACATGGTTGACTGAGGTTGACCATGACCATGGTTAACTATGGTTTATCAGAGTTTATTATGGTTCGACATGTCCATGGTTGACCTTCGTTGACCATGTGGATCTGATCATGGTGGGCCATGTTGATTATGTTCACCATAGTTTACTATGGCACTACTGCGTTGCAATGTTGATCATGTTTTGTTCGTAAAATTACGACGTCAGGTTTTGCTCGTCAAATTGCGACATCATTTTTGTGTTCATCACATTGTGAAATCATCTTTTGCTCATCACATGTCGACAGAAGATTTTGTTCATCACATTGTCACATTAGATTTTGTTCGTCACTTAGCATCGTAAGGTTATGGTCATCAAATTAAGACCAAGTCTTTATGTTTCTCATGATATGGCATTGGAATACGTTTGTCATAGTTTGATAGTGGGTTATGTTCCTCACATTGCGACATCGAAAAATGTTTGTCACATCGACACATTGGGTTGTGTACATCAAATTGCGACAATGGGTTGTGTTTGTCCCGTTGTGATGTTTGGAAATTTCTATCGCATTGCATTTGTCCCATTACAACCGATTTATGTTCGTCACACTGTTATGAGAAGGTTATGTTCGTCAGATTGCGATGCTTGTAATTGTTCATCACATTTGACGTCTGTATATGTTCGTCACAATGTGACATCCATATATGTTCGTTGCATTGCGACGTTACTATGTTTGGTAGATTGAATTGTTACTATGTTCGACACATTATGATGTTTGGAATTGTTTGTCACATTGCGACGTCTGTATATGTTTGTCACATTGTGATGTTACTATGCATAGTAGATGGCAACATTACTATGCTCTACACATTACGATGTTTGAAAATGCTTGTCACTTTGCGACATTCATATCTATTTGTCACATTGCGACATTACGGTGTTTGGTAGTTTGCAAGTTTACTATGTTCGACACATTGCGACGTTTGGAAGTGTTTGTCACATTGCGACGTCAGGGTATGTGTGTCACATTGCAATGCGAGGAAATGTTTTCCACATTGAGATAATAGGGTGATGTGGGACACATTGCGACATGTATTTATGTTTGTTACATTGCGACATGTATTTATGTTCGTCACAATGCAATGCTACTATCCACATTGCAATGTTATGTGTTTGTTAGAGTGCGTCTTTACTATGTTTAGTAGATTGCAACGTTACTATGTTCAACATAGTGCAACATTTGGGAATTTGTGTCACATTGCGACTTTGGAATAAGTGCGTCAAAATGCAACATCAAGAAATGTTCATCACATTGTGATGATAAGATGAGGTGTGACACAATGCGACGACATGCCTATCCACATCCATATATGTTTGACAGATTACGAAATTTGGAAATATTTGTCACACTATGATGTATGTATATCTTCGTCGTACTGCGACATCCATATATGTTCGTCACATTGAAAATTTTGTATATGTTCATCACATTGCGACAATACGATGTATGGTATATTGCAACATTACTAATTTTGACAGATTGTGATGTTTTGAAGTGTTTGTCACATTGTGACGTCAGGATATGTGCATCACATTGCAATCCGAGGAAATGCTCATCATATTGCAATGATAGGGCGATGTGGGACACATTTCAACCTTTGTTTATGTTCGTTACATTATGACGTTACTATCCATATTGCAATGACATGCCTATGTTCGTCAAATTCTGACATTACTATGTTTGGTAGATTGCAATGTTACTATGTTTGTCACATTGCGACTTTAATATTTTGATCACATTGCAATGTTATAGTTCATCACATTGTTACGTTAATATGTTTGGTAGATTGAAAATTTACTTTGTTTGACACATTGCGATGTTTGGAATTGTTTGTCTCATTGCGACGTTATAATAAGTGTGTCACATTGCAACATGAGGAAATGTTCATCACATTGCGATGACATGATGACGTGCGCTAGAGTGAAATATTTTTTATGTTACAACAACATGCCTATGCTCATCACATTACGATGCCAATTTATGTTCATCACATTGCAACATTATTATGTTCGCTAGATTGACTATGTTCATCATTGTCCAACGTTAGTATGTTCAACACAACACAACATTACTATGTTCGTCACATTGTAATGTCTTGTTTTGTTTGTCATATTGCAACGTCGGGGGCATGTTCATCGCATGAAAATGTTGGTTTGTGTTCCACACATTACGAAAAGTAAGCTTTGGTGAAGCTTTAAAAAAAATCTAACAAACTGTTTCCTTTGTTAAAAATATAGGAACTTTGAACTGATGCGATATATTACAGAGAATGAAACTTAGGATCATACTTTTTTTCAGGACATTGATAACATATAATCTTGAACTTCAAAATCTACCCCTTTTGAATAAGCATATATAAAATTAGAGTATGCATTTATGCATTCCTCTTTTTGGTGTTGCAATTTTCAATAAAGCACAAAGGAATGAGTTAAAAGAAATTATGATTTATAGCAGTAAAATTTTTAACTTGCACAAAGGAATGAGTTAAAAGAAATTATGATTTATAGTAGTAAAATATTTAACTTGAATCCTTTTATGAGTAACTGTGATCAATGTAGTGGTATTGTTTTTCTTGGATAGATTCATACAACTAAAGTGTTCATACAAAGACATTTTAGGGTAAAATGTTTTTCATCTTCAACCCTTTTAGAGTCACAAAGTTGAAAAATGATTTAATGTCATGGTGCTTTCTTTGTATATATTATTTTCTTTTTATATTTTATAATGAAATAAAATTTTCATTGAATTTTTTTTTTATAATGGAATCTTTCAAAAAGATATTTATATCTTTAGATAAATATCTTAAAGTAAAAAAAAATATAAAAATGTCATCTTTATTAGACATTTGGTTTAAAATATAAAATATTATGTCTTTCTTGATACAGTAAATTAAATGTAATCAAATAACTTATATTGATATTTTTTTTTTCTTAATCAAATAATCAATATTAATAAATAATATTGATTTTATATTTTTCTTAATATAATAAATGTATTCAATATTTCTTATATAAATTTGTTTATATAATGTGTTTTTTTATTGATACAATAAATGCAATCAAATAATTATATGATGGTATTCTTCTTATTCTTAATAATATATGATATTATATTTTTCTTGATATTATGTATTAACATTTTTTTATTCAAATAACAAATATAATGTTTTTTTCCTAATATAATAATATGTTTTTTTATATAATAAATATAATCAAATATTAATTTATTAATTTATTTGATAATCAAATAATAAATATAATGTTAATAATGTGATTTTCTTGATATAAACTATTAATAATTACTATTGATATTGTTTTTTATATAATATAATAATATATGAATAATTATAGTATAATGTAATAGATCTAATTTTTTATATATTAAATAATTATATATTTATTTGATTAATAAATATAATCAAATATTAATTTATTAATTTATTTGATAATCAAATAATAAATATAATGTTAATAATGTGATTTTCTTGATATAAACTATTAATAATTACTATTGATATTGTTTTTTATATAATATAATAATATATGAATAATTATAGTATAATGTAATAAATCTAATTTTTTATATATTAAATAATTATATAAAAAAAAATGTTTCATATAAATGTTATTTTTTTTTAATATAGTGTTATTAGTATTTAGTTTAAAATATAAAATAATATAATCAAATAATTAACATTAATTTTTATTAGACAATAATTGTACTCAAATAATTATATAATGTATTTTTCTTATATAATATATAATATTTTCTTTTTATTAACATTATGTATTAACAATTTTTAATGAAATAATAAATATAATGTTTTTTTCTTGATATAATAAACATAATCAAATATTAATAATTGATATTAACATTATTTTTTTTATAATATAATAATAATTATAATGTAATATAATATAATGTTATGTTTTTGATATCAAATAATTATATAAAAAATGTTTCTCCATAGTTTTTTTTCTTAATATATTGTAATTAGATATTTAATTTAAAATATAAAATAATGTAATCAAATAATTAATATTAATATTGTATTATTAATATTATATATTTTTAATATTTTATTAAATTTAAAATAAACAATTTTTAATTATATAATTATAATTAACATGTATTTTGATTTTAAAGTTCAATTTTATTAAATAATTTTTAACTATATAAAATATGTGTTTTAAATGAACTCAAAAAATTATAATGAAAATAAAATAAAATGTAAATTTGTTATTTTTATAACATTAAAAAATTAGATTAAAAATTAAAATTTGTATACATAAATAAATAAATAAATAATTTTTTTTTATAAGAAAATAAATTAGTATATAAATTTATTTTAACCTCGAAATATTTTAATCACTAAGATTATTACAGCTTGTTTATTCATTAGATTCATAATTAAATCTAGAGTTTAATAAAGTTACACTTATTCAATATAATTTATCATAATATAATAAATATAATATAAATTTTAAATTATTAATATTAACTACATTAATATAATTGTTTTCTAAAATTGTTTCAAAATCTAGTCATAATCATTATGGAGTCAAGGGAGTATGGCATAAAGATGCAGGGTCTTGGCTAAACTATTGGGGAATTACGGAAGACATCATTTTGCAGAATAAAGATACTATTAAAAAAAAGTCAAATCAAAATTGTAACAACCCTGCTTAAATGGATGTATAAGGATTATTAATTATAATTAATTTGATAATCTGTCCTAATAGGTTAGTTAAACAATAATTATTTCTTAATAGTATTAACTAATTAATTATTATTAATTACTTGTTCATATCTGTCAATGATTAATTAATTATTTGAGTAGAGAATTAAAGGGGATATTAATGGGGGAGATAAGGAAATTAATGAGGGGAGGAGAGTCGGGGAAGGAGGATATGAGGGGGAAGAGTCTTATGGGTAGGGAATTCTTTTGGAAGGGGGAAGCATTTTGGAAGGAGGATATATTTTTGGGGGAGATTTTCTGTGGAGATCTTTGGTGTGAGGAGTTTGGCTTTAGGGGTTTTTGGTGAATTAGAAGCAGGGGGCACCGGTTTGCTGGGGCTTTTGGGCATGGAGGCCAGGATATCCTTATGGTATCCTGGAGCTAGGGAGCCGAACATGCTGCTCCTAGCTGGTAGGGAGGAAAACTCGGTTTTGGGCAGTGTTTGACACAGTTTCAACTTCAGCATTGGACCAACAAAGCAACGAGATTTAGCATCAGAAGTAGGTATTTTTAATTATGAATTGCTAAGTTAATTTTCATGCTGTATATAATTTTTAATCTCTACTGAATATTTTGCTTATATGTTGGTGAATGAACTATTTATGTAAATTGAAAGAAATTATATGTTAAATGGTATTAAATTTGTAATTTAATTTAGTATGGTCTCAACACATGGTATCAGAGCTAGTTTGAAGCACTGGAGCCTTAAGGGCCTATCCACCTACCCGCATGTGAGAAGAACAGTTCAGGAATGGAACTGTTCGAACCCTGAAAACCTGCCTGAAACACCCTAAAACTTTAAAATTTGGGCCAAGCTCTAGCTCCAGCTCCACCTAACCTGTAAGCCAAGAACAATTTTTTTTTTACACAGATATAAAAACAGAAAAACAAATAGACATACTGGAAATGTTTAGCACAAATATAGACATAAAGATAAAATACAAAAAAAATATACAAAGCACCTGGGTACCTAATACAACTATATATATATTTATATACAAGAAGAAAATCAAAGGCCACTAGGTAATACAAGCTAGGGAAGACCCAAGCACCATTTTCAGTTATGTAGATGGTTGGATTTCAGTATCATCTCTTTATATACTCTATTATTTTCCTCAGTCCATATGGCACCCCATACAGAGTGGGCGGCCACATCTGCCATGAGTAAAAATTATTTAAGATTGTGAAAATACAAAAACTTCAAGCCAACCAATACTATATTATAAAGTGATCTTTCCAAAGGTTAAAAAAAAAAAAAAAACATAAACCAATCCCTAATAAACCAGCAGTCGAGTGTTGAACTTGGTACTATAAACTCCACCACCGTTATTTCTAGAAAATCTCAATGCAACCGAACATAAATTCTAAGCTCATGTTACATACTGAGGTGGAATAATAAAAGTGAATAGAAGGAGCTAAAGTATAATAGATAAGTAAAAAAAAAAAAATTAAGCCAAAGCACATATTAAACCTAAGCCACACTCTGAGTGGCGAGAATAATAAAAAAAAGGGAATACGCATCACAATCCCTGCCAGAATGCCATTAAGTTAATGCGCATTTAACTACAAAGAAAAAAAAAAGGAATTGGAGGAAACACAAACTGAACGCAGACAAGCAACAATGAGAACCTGCAATGCTAACAAGGTCTGATTTTGCTGGAAAATGCCACAGTGGGAAAGTAAAACGCTGGGAAAGAGAGTCGGCTAGCCAAAACTTAGCGTCCAGAAATGAAAAAAGGAACTGCACAGAAACGATTAAGAAATATATATATATATATATATATATATATATATATATATATATATATATATATATATAAACAACCCCAACGCATATCCAACATCACAGGCATTTGAATCTCCGAACACGGTTTATTATTTTTCTTGCAATAGAATTTCAAATAATGCTTTAAATCTAGAATTCTGAACACCGTTTGGATGGAGAAAGAAAAATATTGGGATAAATCTAGACCCGATTTCTAAGTGTTCAAACCAAACATCGAAGCTTGAGCCATGAGATATCAATTTAAGCATCAATCTCTCAGTCACGTGCCAAGCAGTGAAGTCCACGAATATCGATTTAAGCACCAATCTCTCAATCACATGCCAAGCACCCAAGACCGAACACTAAGCCACGTAGGAGGGAGGCCACAAAGAGAGTTTCATTGTACAACCCGTCAACCAGAACTATCGGCCAGGCATAAATCAACACAACACAAAGCGAGTGCCCAAAGGCACCACGCATAAGCCAGTGCCCAAAGGCACCGCGCACAAGCCACAGCCCAAGCGCAACGCACCAAGGAGGAAGCCACGAGGAAGAGAGCCCACGAGGAGGCAGTACAGATGCATCAATAAATAAAATTTTGGCTTTAGAGCCTATATCTAACTGAGCCCATTGGGCTGGAGGTCAAATTCCACAAACAACATGCAAGTAGCAAATCAATTTATACCAGGCAACAAACAAGCCATCATAGAGCGCCCGAGCGCTATGCACTAGGCCACATGTAAGAAGAGGCACGAAGAGGAGGGAACCAAGTCCTGCTGCACTACGCGTCTGCACACAAAACCCAACTTAGCGTAACTGTCAAGCACTAAATTCCAACGCTTAGCACATACCAGCACACATAGCCATATATTTTAATAAAAATAAAAAAATAGCCCGCAAGCCTAGCTCCGAAACCCTAAGCTTGTTTAGCATGAAACATCATACAAAACACAAGCCAACGCCAAAGTCAATACAATATACAAGCCACCGACCAAGCGCCAAGCACAAGTGGATGACCCTGGCCCCAATATAATAAAAATTTTGGCCGAAGGTCATTCCCCAACTATCAACTATAGTCCACAAGTCACAACACACAAAGCAAGCCAAGACCAAGTTGAGAGCACTCAGGACAAAGCTCAAACGGAGATGGTCTTCCTACACTACGCGACCCAAGTCCACCAAATTTACTGAAACGCAGAACACAGGTTAATGCCTAAGATTAACATACATCAAGCACTGAGTAACCAAGGTAACAAGGGATATTATAAATGCTTCAAGTAAGCGCAAGGATTTTCTCAAAGCCATGAGGAGGAGGGTCGTGAAAGAGTTATGCACAACACACTAGGTAAGCCACCGAGGAACGAGGGAATGCGCCACTGTGCTAGACACACCCTCCATTCTTGGAACTTGAGTTACCAGGTTCAACCTAGAAGGGAGATGGCTATGGCCGCCAGCCTCATCCTTCACTCTGAATGCTTAAAAAAAAATCGAAATGAAAAGAAGAGAAGAGTAGGGTTCGAAGAGATAAGGATGAGGAAATTAAGATTAGGATTTAGAAAGGAGGGCATTGGAGGAAGCAGGGAGGGCACGTGAGCCTCATGCACCCACG
>ML806906.1:70655-88072 GCA_009831015.1 Picea engelmannii
ATGGGAAGTCATTTCTATGGATTTTGTTGTGGGGTTGCCACTCACATCTCATAGACACAATGCCATTCTTGTGATAGTGGATAAGTTAACCAAGAGTGCTCATTTTATTCCAGTTAGAGACACTTACGATGTCACTGATGTGGGATGTGTGTTTGTAAGTGAGGTTATCCGTTTGCATGGGATACCTATGAAGATCATTTCTGATAGGGACTCCAGATTCACTTCTAGGTTTTGGACAAGTTTGCAGTTAACATTGGGGACTCAGTTGAACTTAAGCACAACTTATCATCCTGAAACAGATGGGAAAACTGAGAGAGTAAATCAAGTCATGGAAGACATGATCAGGATGTATGTCATGGATAATCAAACCCAGTGGGAGAAGTACCTACCTTTGGTAGAGTTTGCCTACAATAACAGTTTTCATAGCTCCATCGGAATGCCACCCTATGAAGCTTTGTATGGAAGGCCATGCAGAATGCCATTGAGTTGGGATAGACTATAAGACTGAGTAACAATTGGGTCAGAATTGATTCAAGAGATGGAGGAACAGGTGATTCAGATTAGGGACTAAAGGAAGCACATGATAGGCATAAAAGTTATGCAGATGCACACAGGACTGACAGAAGTTATGAGGTGGGAGACCAGGTTTTCATTTGTATCAGGCCTAATAAGAGTACCATATGGTTCGAGAAAGGGACAAAGTTGTCACCTCAATTTATAGGACCATTTAGAATACAAGAGAAAATTGGACCCATTGCCTATCGTCTCGTACTGCCACCCCACTTGAATAAAACTCATAATGTTTTTCATGTATCTGTTTTACATCATTATGTTGCTGATGAATCACATAAACTAAATTGGAAGGAGTTGCAGGTATCGGACATGGGAACTCTCATGGTAGAACCATTACGCATATTGGACTGTAGAGTTCGATAGCTCAGTAACTGTCTGGTAGACCAAGTTAAGGTCCAATGGGACAAGAATAGTCCAGGATCTGCTACTTGGGAAGATGCTGAGACACTACGATGAGACTATCCCTCACCTTTTTTGACCACCTTGAGAATATGTTTCTCTAAGGTTGGGTGTATGTAACACCACTTTTGACTTAGACAGACAGGATTACCTGAGGCCTATATACTTTATTTTCTATTCACAGTGAAACTTTAAGATGTATGTTTGTTAATGATTATGATGTATATAATGCGATCTACTATGTGAATGTAAATTTTACGAATGTTTAAATGCTATTGATGATGATGTATATGATGCGCCATATTGTAAGAATGATTTTTTTTTTTATGAATGTTTAAATGCTATTAGAATGATATTGGATATGATGCAATCTATTTTGGTAAATGATAATCTTATGAATGGGTGTCGAAATTGAATAATCGGATATTATGGGATCTATTTCTAACTTGAAAATGTTTATGTTAAGTTGTTGTTACAAGGATACCAAATTGAAATGATGATGCTATGCAATTACATGATGATAATGCTTAGAAATGTATGAGTTTGTGTTACAGACTAATCTGCAGGTTATGGGCTATGAAATAGCCAAGGGAATAATGATGATGAAAGTGTATATCATGACCACTAGCTGAGAAACATTATGGTACAAATATATGCATGTGAAATTATATTGGTTTGGATGCAATTCTATGATATGTGGACCAGTGCAGGATTTCAGGTGATGAGACTGCCCAAAACCGAATAAACGATGACAAAACCCCCAGCAACACGGTGCCACTGTATATTCCATTGTAGGGTGTGGGCCCTAGTTATGATTAGGAGGGGTGGAGGAATTTTCCACCGTGTATCCTCCGAAACTTGAAGTCATGGTCGGACGGTGTTAGCTCACGCTCCCCAAGACATGTGATGATGACTGTCAGTTGCCTGCTAGGGAAGCTTGGTCGAGATAGTGACACTTTTGCTTACAGGTTCTATTTGGATTTGGGTCAATATAGTTGACGCTCCAAGATAGTCTAGCAGAGGAAGGATAGGAATGGAGATGGAAGTAAGTTAGGGAGGAAGGATGACTAGAAATAGTTGAGAAAGTATGGAGATTTGTCTTATGGTGGAATTTAATGTTTTTCCTTCAAAAAAGAAAAAGAAAATGTGTATATATGAATATTCATAATTATGTAACTAAACCACAGTTGTCTAAATAAAATTGTTGAACCGGATAATTGTAATTAAAGAATTTATCAAACAATTGATTGGTTTGTTGTCTTTTATAAAAGACTAGTCTTGTTTATTGGATTGGATGCATACATAAATTACTAGAGGGTGATAGTTATTGATTATTAGTACATGCACGAGACTTGTATGTACTAGCTACACATGCATTTCTTGTACATGTACACTAGTATGTATGAGTTTTCTTGACTTACTTACTAATATTGTCAGTTAATTGTTATGAATGTGTGAACCATGTTTCTTTTCCTTTGTACCATGAGATACCTTAACTTCGAGACGAAGTTTCTTGAAGGGTGGGTGTATGTAACAACCCTTCTTAAATCGATGTATAAGGATTATTAATTATAATTAATTTGATAATCTGACTGTCCTAATAGGTTAGTTAAACAATAATTATTTCTTAATAATATTAACTAATTAATTATTATTAATTACTTATTCATATCTGTCAATGATTAATTAATTATTAATTGACTTATTAATTATTTGAGTAGAGAATTAAAGGGGGTTAATAATTTAATTTATTAAAGACTTACGTATACGGGGGGAGGAGAAACATTAAATAAGAGGAAAGAAACATTAAATAAGGGGATAAGAAACATTAAATGGATGGGATAAGATAATAAATAAGGGGATAAGAAACATTAAATGGAGGGGATAAGATAATAAATAAGGGGATAGGATAATAAATAAAGGGATAAGATATTAATGGGGGAGATAAGGAAATTAACGAGGGGAGGAGAGTCGGGGAAGGAGGATATGAGGGGGAAGATTCTTACGGGTAGGGCATTCTTTTGGAAGGGGAAGCATTTTGGGAGGAGGATATATTTCTGTGGGATATTTTCTGTGGATATCTATGGTGTGAGGAGTTTGGCTTTGGGGTTTTTGGTGAATCAAAAGTAGGGGGCACTGGTTTGCTGGGGGTTTTGGTCATGGGGGCCAGGATATCCTTACGATATCCTGGAGCTAGGGAGCCGGATAGGCTGCTCCTAGATGGTAGGGAGAAAAACTCGGTTTTGGGCAGTGCTTGACACAGTTTCAACTTTAGCATTGGAACAACGAATCAACGGGATTTAGCATCAGAAGCAGGTATTTTTAATTATGAATTGCTGAGTTAATTTTCATGTTGTAGATAAATTTTAATCTCTGCTGAATATTTTGCTTATATGCTGGTGAATGAAATATTTATGTAAATTGAAAGAAATTATATGTTAAATGGTATTAAGTTTGTAATTTAATTTAGTATGGTCTCTACAACAATTTAAAGAGAAAATGTGGTGTGATAAAGATTTAGAGGAAAAATAAAATTAAGGTGTTATAAGGATGTAATCAACCATAATATAGAAGATCAAAATTATCTATTTGTTTTGCCTACTCTAAAGAAAAAATAAGCATTGCTAAAATAAAAACAAATTCTCATGAGCTCCATAGTAAAACTAGGTGTTGGTCTTCAGATGAAAAACAATTTCTTTTAGATTTTCAAGCCTATACCCATATTAGATTTCATTTTCAAAATATTTGTCACACTATCAACCTTCCTAACCTCTTGATATAATAATAATATTTGTATACATTAATATAATTTTAAATTATTAATATAATAATAATATTTGTAATTAAAATATTTATGATAAATCATTATAATATAATAAATTTTATTATTTTATTTTGAATTTATTTATAAGGTTGATAAAAAAAAACTATAACTCAACTTTAATTAAAACAACATTTTATTATAAAACTCAATTTAAGCTTAGATCCATTACATAAAATACATTTATAAGAAGTTATAGTTCAATTATAACTATTATATAAAATAATATTTTATTGTAATAAAATACATTTATAAAAAGTTATAATTCAATTATAACTATTATATGAAAATTAATATATTGAAAAAGTTATAATTGAATTATAATTATTATATGAAAGTAACTAGATTGAAAACTAGACAGGTATGGGAGATAATTGCTTTGACTTTAAAATTTTATACTATTTTTATACCATTTGGAATGGTACCTAATTACATGATTGTTTTGACTCTTGGGCTCATAAGGAATGTAAGTTATACACCTTCCATCACTTATTTGATAGATTATTTGGTTGGAAAGGAATAAAATTATTATTGAAAATGGGTCTCCATTCATTAGTGCTGAAGTATACAAAGATCTGGACATATTCAACTCTTGGAAGGAATCTCACATCAAAAAGATTAGAATTCATCACATAAAGAAGGGTCCTAATTTAGATGACACTCCAAGAGGTTGGTTCGATGGAGCAACACTTTCAAATGACTCTCAGAGTGGTGCTGGAGGCTTAATCAAAATCTCGCCAAATTCTTTTTATAAATGGACTTTCAACTATGGCCCGAGCACCAATACCACAGAAGAAATTTTGGGTGCCTGGGCCACACTATTCTTGGCATCTAGACTTCATATTGTTTCCCTCCAGGTACTCCAGGATTCCAGAATTGTTATTGATTGGCTGAGTAATAAGGGATATCTACAAGCAATCTCTCTCACAACTTGGAAGGACATAATTCGTCATCTACATCACACCTTCAAACACATTTATCGGGAACATAACAAATCTGCAGATCACCTTTCAAAGACAACTCTTTAGGAAAAATAGGGTATCCTATCCTACAACCTCTATATTGACGGCCACGAGGACCCTCCCCTCTTTCTAACTTTTTACTAAGATCAGTTTTTTTCTCCCTTCCCCAGAGGACTTTCTAGATTTGAAAATGGGAGCTTTTCTTACTTCTACTCACGGTTTTTCTCTCTTATATTTTTGTATTTATTGCTCCCATAACATCCTCATCAGTTTATTAGCAGCTTCAAACTCTTGTATCTCATCTCCATATGTTTATTTTCCCCTTTGCCGATCGACCTCTATGGGTGAAAGACATATTTTCTATTTCAGCAGTTTCTTCGTTAGTAACGCTAACATAATAAATAAAAATGGAAAATTAAAAAAACTTTATTAATATTTTTAAATTAAAATTGTTGCAAAACAAATTACTATTTAAATATTCTATTTAAAAAACAATAACCATAAATATTAGATTTTTTTATTTTTATTTTCTATTTTTTATTTTTTATAATAATTATATTTATTATATAAAAATAACTATATTAAAGAAAAGAAGTCAATAATACCACATATTAGCATAGTACATATATTCAATGAGATGAAATTTTACATTTTACATCTAAATGAAATTAAAAAAAATTATATCTTAATAAAATACATAACTTAATAAAATTTAAAAATATAAATCAACATAATAAATAAAAATAAAAAGTTAAAAGCTTTGTTTAATATTTTTAAATTAAAATTGTTGAAAAAAATCACTATTTAAAAAAAAAAAAAAAAATTAAGTGGATCTTTTGTTTAAAAAAAACTATAATTAGAAAGCAATAAAATAACTATTAGGATTAAAAAAATATTGGGTGAATTATTTGATTAAAAAAAATAATAATCATGGTTTAAATTAAAATTGTCTTATTATCAAATGCTCTTATACAAACATTAAATAATAATTTAATGTTTCAAGATTGATATTGTTAATATTATATTTTACTATTTTTTCTAAATTAGTGTATAATGTATATTTTAATTTAGTTTACAAACTTTATAAAAAAATCTTTATATTGAATATGCTATATATGTAGTTTAGAGAAATGCATTGTCATGAAAATATGTTTTGGAAAATGTATTTGAGTTACTATTATTGAAATGAGAAGATGCCAATATAATTGGAAAATTGAATGTACAAAACAATCACACTTTTCTATTATTATTGTATATATAAACTCAAATACAATACATTGATATATGTGTTGTTAGATCCAATTTATTCTAATTTTGGAGACAAGGGTTGAGAGAATATCTCAAGAATCTCTAATAAACATAAACCAAATCTAGTTGTATTTATGGAAGCATTATCTCCAACACTCCCTCTTAATCCTTACATTACAAATAACAATATTGAAATCACATAAAAATATTTTTGAACTTTGATTTATGTCTCGTCTAGTCTATAATTAAAAAAATCTAAAATTAATATAACTACTTCCTCTCTATGCTAGAAATAAAAATCCATCTACTATATTTTGTTCCACATTTCCTTACGATTTAGGAAAAAATTGAACTACGAGATCTTGTCGAGCACCAAAAAAATGATTTCTTCCTCCATGTCTCCTCCACCATGGTTGACCTTGAAGCCAATTCACAATCTCCATGCCAATTTCATCTTGTTTCTTGCTACTGATATTCTTATACCAGTGCTAGTGAAAATTTTCTATAGGCTTCACCATTGAGTGGGACATTTACCATTGTGTAGCACACATTCTATCAGGATTTATCCGATGAGGTAGCGAATCCCATTCCTTTGTCCACATGCACACTTTGTTGCATCCATCCAACAAATAAATTGTGAAATCCCTCAATCTATTCAACTTCTTATCAAACCTTGGCAATGATATTTGGAAATCTTTGAATAATGGTTGTGTGACTTCTTTCATGACAACAACTCGATTCCTTCCAGGAAAGCACCAGTGAACAGGTAGTATATTTGATTTGGCAACTCAACATTAATGAATCACACTATTTCATGGCGGAATCATGCTATGCATATCACTGTCTTACAACAACAAATATTCCTTTATGAAGTCACATTCTCTAGACATATCTCTCTCTTCTAGCAAACTGAAATCTCCTCTAGCACAGGTCGCTCTAGATTGGTTATGCAACTTCTGATACCAAATTGGAAATTGAACGCACAAAACAATCACATATTATTATTATTATTGCATATACAAAACCAAATAAAATACAACAATATAAGTGTTGTTATCCAAATTATTCTAATCTTGGAGATGGGGGTTGAGAGAATATCTCAAGAATCTCCAACAAACTCTAATAAACATAAACCAAATCTAGTTACATTTATGGAAGCATTATCTCCAACAAGTATTCACAAAATTTGTCAAAATTATTTAATGGAATGCATTTTTAGTTTAGAGAAATTTATTATTAAGAAAAATATACTAACAACAAAAATATTTTATTTAATGGAATGCATTTTTAGTTTAGAGAAATGTACCATAATAAAAAACATGAAAAATAATAATAAGAGTAATCTATTAAGTAGAAATAGAAAAAAATATAACTATTTTTAATGCAATGTGAAAACCATGGTTAACAATATGTCATCTTGTGACATTTCTTAACCCTAAATGAATGTGGCGAGATGTAACCATTTATGTGTTGATTTTTCTAATTTCCAGATCTGATAATTATTACCTTATGATTTCAAACATATTTCAATGTCACTGTTATCATAGAATAATTACACACTGAAAATTTCAACTGAAATAAAACTGTAGAAGAAATAACAGAATCACAGAGACATAGCCATGCACAATATAGACAATATTTATCTTGGGAAAACCTGAACTCGGGAGAAAAAAACCCAGAAAACTTTTCTCTAGAATAAATTTAATTCAAGTTCACAAATACATCATCGAAATCCAAGAACATAGAAAGTTGCTCCCTAGTGTGAGGAAGAACCCTCAAGCATGGTGCATCACTGAAAAAATATAGTGCATCACCAAAAACAACAGATAAGATGCTCCTTAAAGAATTCACTCGAACTGTTACTGCAACTACACTGCAATTGCTACTGCAACTTCTACTGGACTTGTGCACTGGATGAGGAGATGAGTGAATGTGTAATAATGAAATGAAATTGCCTTTATTTATACTAATCAAGTCACCTTATTTTACTGGCAGGGATGACTTGTCATTTTTGTCCTTTAAATTTGTTTTATTTATTTTGTAGCCTTTACAAATGTTCCAATTGATCCAGATTATTTTGAGAACGAATTGAAGGAAGAGATATAAAAAGGAAATATACAAAGATATTACAATAAACACAAAGATACAACAACGCACAATTTTTATTAATAAGAGAATGTACATAAATTGTAAAATTACAAAGTGAATGACTCACCAAAATGGTGGCATCTTATCTTTGAGAAGAGAATCATGTGATGGCTACACTCATTCACAAGAAGATGATGATGCTTACAATGAGGCTCTAGAGGCTTTTGAACATGAATAAAATCCAAAACTCTAATCCCAGAAGATGAAATGTCAAAAGTCATGTGGGCCCCGATGGGGGTAGTTGGTACGTCAACTTCCTAGTGGTGTAACTTTTGCATATGATCTCCATTTGGGGCACACAAAATCTTGTTTGAAAGTTATACACATTTTCCATCACAATTTGGCCAAATCCTACAATGTGATTGTGGTGGGCCAAAAAAATGTTGTTTAGGGCCTCAAAACAACCCCAGAATTTTAGGACCTAAAAATATGTAGAAAAACTGCCAAGGTGGAAACCCTTATTTTGAGCCAATGGAATAGGTGGGTGGCCACCAATTTATGATTGGACCAATCCTCCCCCCTTAGGAAGGAATGATCTCCATTTCATGAAGTCCTCGGGGAATATTTTGATGAATTTGAACCTTGGTGAGCTGCTTTCCTCATTGAAGAAGTTGTCTTTCTTAACTTGTTGAAGGCTATTATCAATCTGTTTTTGGAGGGGTTGGATCTCTTTAACCAATATGGATGCATGATCTGCTGAAGTGTGGGAGGAATTATTCGATGAAGATGAAACATGTAGAAAATGAAGGGATTTATCATAACTTGGTTTCACTGGGAAGTGGGAGGCATCCCTGTAGGTGAAGTGGGAATGTCTTGGTTCTATTATACAATATTATTGATCTACTTATGTTGGATAGAAGGGTCTCGGGCCAAGGGTATAGTGGTTGCAATGTCCTTCTCTTCTGACTATGTTGAGAAGATGCTAAATTTTGCGGTATGAGAGATTACTTTGCGACATTGTTTTGTCGGTATAGTAGTCAAAACTACCTCTAGTATCCTCTAGGATTGACCCCCTAGAGTAACAATGACGTTATGGGGTGAGACTCAGAAAAAAAAATGATGCATCCACATATATGGCTGGACTAACAAAACATCATAGACTTCCAGTGGGGAAACATCACACAGTACCTCATCCTTGAAGGGCTTGATGTTGTATGACATGCGACACTGTTGGCTGAAATGAAGATATCATCCCTGGTGAATCCATTCAATGTTGTAGGTATGCAGGTGTGGTTTTGTCGGGAAATCCAGCTGCTTGATGACCTATGCTGAGATGAATTTCTTCTGGCTTCTGCTATAAACAAAAAAATGCAGCGAGGTCCCCTTTCACCCACATATGTGAATGGAAAATGCGCTCCCCATCCTTAGTATCCTAAGGTTCTTTTGTTTGAATTGTTGCGGTTGTGAGAGTAGCAATGGTTTTTGCATCAATTATCTGTCTCCTTTTATTATTATATGAATCAGAGTCTGATTCAGGGTTCAAATCTATTTCTTTGATCTCAACCAACAATGGTTGTTTTGAGCGAAATTCATCGGTGTTGTGCCAAGGGATTTTGTGGAAGTCACACAACCTCCAAGTGTCCTTGTTTGTCTTGTTGTTGCTCTTATTTTCCTATGGCTTGGACTGTCTATCTTGAGGTTGGTTGTTTTGTGAGTTAGGGATTCCTTTATGATACTTTGGTTGCTGCAGATTTGCAAACCCGAACTCCTGCTTGTTTTGTTGATTAAATTTATGCTCGATTTTGAAAACATATTGATAAGTGGATTCGAGTGATGAAATTTCCAAAAATTCCATTTCGGTTTGGATGTACCTGTGTAGAGCCCTGCAATATTTCAGAACCAGATGTCACTCAGATTATTTGATACCCAACTTGGTGCACAAGGTATGGAAGGTATTTTTGAACTTCGAGGACCGACATTGTTTGGTCCCACTTTTGATGTAGCCTAGTCCATCTCATGAACTGGTCATCATAGTTTCCCACAGGGTAATATTTCTCCTTGACCGCATCCATAAAAAAATACCAAGTGGGATCAACCCCAAATATTCCAGACTCCTTTGTGGAAATCTTCTCCCAGTAAGTTTCCCACCAATGTTTGACATGGGGGAGAGCCTTAAGGAGTGCAAAGGTAATATTTTCTCTGTTAAGAAAATTGTGAGCAAAGAAATAACCTTCTAGCAAATTTAACCATTTTTCCAAAGCATCCACATTGATTTGACCTTCAAATATGGGAATATAAAAATTCACTTGTACCTTGAATGGGGTAGCGTCTCCAAGGATATTGTTTGATGAAGACACACATATTATTGTCAAAAATCATTGAAGGATTTGGGTAAAATTCTCCAACATCTTGTTCCTCTATTGCACGAGATATTCCGCGAGAAAAAACTTGATGGGATCTTATGCTCCCTTATTCCTCTTCTCTTCTGCCATGGGAGGCTACTTGGGATGGAGAGAGTGGTTGAACTTAAGATAAACTAGCTCGACACCCAACTCTCTATACCCTGACCTCGTTGAGGACATGCACTAAGAAACGAAAAGGAGTATCCTTCTCTGATACCACTAATCCATATTATTTTGAGAATGAAATGAAGGCAGAGATATAACATATGTAGATATATTTCAATAAACAAAGAGATACAATAATGATTTATTTATTTATTAATGAGAGAATGTACAGAAACTGTAAAATTATAAAGTGAATGAGTCACTAGAATGGTGACATCTTATCTCTAAGAAGAGATGTGATGGATATTCACATTCGAAAGAAGATGATGATGTTTACAATGAGGATCTATAAGCATTTTTAACATGAAGAATATCCAAAACCCTAACCCTGGAAGATGAAATTCCAAAATTCATGTGGGCCCCGATGGGGGTAGTTGGTACATCAACTTCCCAAGGGCGTAACTTTTGGATATGATCTTCGTTTAGGGCACACGATAGCTCGTTTGAAAGGTATATCTGAGGAATTCTCATTTTTCCATCACACTCTGGAAAAATCCTATATTGTGACTATGTTGGGCCCAAAAAACATTGTTTAGGGCCTCAAAACGACCCCATAAGTTTAGGACCCGAAAATATGTAGAAAAACTTCCAAGATGGAAACCCCTTCTTTGAACTAGTGGAATATGATGGTGGCCACTGATTTTTGCCTGTATCACCAATGGGTCAACTTAGTCTTATTTTAATTTATTTATTTCTAGTGCATTCCAAGGTCTTCTATAATGGTTTCTTTGTATTTTCTCATGGAGAATGGCTGCCCAAAGTTGCAACAATTCAACACTCCCTCTCAAAGAGGGAGACATTCTCCATACTTGTATTTATTATGTCATAGAAAATTTTCTTCATGAGCCATGTTGATGATCCATATCCACACAACTGTGTCTATCACCTCGAGTCTCAATGAAGACCACACCTGGACCATTCACCTCCACAAGTACACCCTTGTGAGTGAATGTCACCACAGGTAAACCCTTGTGAGTGAATATGCTATTCTCCATTGGTTAAACTACCAATCATAGGAGAATGATGTCCGATGCTATCTGACACTTGGAATCACCTCGAGTCCATAGGTAAACTCTTGTAAGTAAGGACTATGCCTGGGCCCATTTACCCCAGAATTAAATGTATCCTTCTCCCTGGGCCATATCTGGGAAAAGGTATTCCCGATCCTTAACTGGGCCATTCACCACCACAAGTACACCCTTGTGAGTGTGTGTCACTTACATGGGTTAATTATAGGTAAACCACTATAAGTGAGTCTATCATTCTCCACTACTTAAACTACCAATCCTGGGAGAATGACGTTTTATGCAACCACACACTAGAGGACCACTATCAACTCGAGTATTTTGTCCTTTGAATAATATGCTTGGGCCATTCACCATAGATACACACTTGTGAGTGAATGTATGCCTGATTATTCCTCCATAAGAACCATAAACACCTCAAATATCCTATCCTTCAAAGACTACTATAGGGCCATTATCCACTGGTAAAATCATGATGAAAAATCCTAGGACAATGTATGGTCGATGATGAAAAACATCAACTCTCCCTCTTAGTGAGGGAGACATTTTGCATCACGCCAAGCTTGTCCCTGAAGTAAATTTTTTTTTCTCTTTATAGAGGCTTGGTGATAATGTATATTATATGTTCATCTGTGTATATGTGTTGAAGCTTTATCGCTCCAGTGAAGCTTCACTTTTGCACCATGTCTCGGATGAAGTTTTGCAAGAAGCTTTCGAAGCCACATTGCTTCACTACTTTTGACACTGGCTGTGATATACTTCATATTTTATGTACTAAGTGCTACATAACTATTCTTCTTTTTTATCCTGGAAATCATAAATGATCTCAAGTTGAAGCAGCACCCCGAGGTGCTCAATCTGTCTACTACACTCCCTGCCCAATCAAAATATGTATATCCTTGCAGCCTCACTTCACCACTTGAGACAAACCATATCCAACTGTACCATGTCGGTACCTCAGCACATGCTTCGCTGCAATCCAATGGAACTTTCTTTACTTCAACTAAATACTAGCTCGGAGTGCTCTCTGGAAATAAAATATCTAGCCTAGTGTTAACCAGATACATAAATGATCCAACTGACTTCCTATACATCGTGGGATCCATCAAAACTGAATCTGAAGTAGAATCAATTAACTTCTTCAAATTTGTCTCCATAGGTGTATCCATGGACTTGTATTCCATCATATCGAACCTCATTAATTATATCCCTTGACTGAGGAATATCTCATCTAATTTTCGTCACATATCTAATCCCAAGAAATAGTACATCTAGCCAAGATCCTCCATTTCAAACTTCGAGGCCAACTCCCTATGTCATTGAAGAAAACCCTGTTGCCCAGTCTACCTCACTAGATGCTCCCTTTGTGACTGAGGAAAAAACCATACCCCAGTCCTCCTGACTGGCTTCCTCCTCTATCATTGTAGAAAATCCTACTGAAACAAGTGGATACTCCCAGGAGGTCTCACATATATCCTAGAAGCCTCCTTCCTCTGAAGCTTCTATATGGCCTCATCAACTCATGACACCTATCTATCAGTCTTGGAAGATGTATTTCTCCCACCTGAACCTGAGGGGGAACTGCATCTAAATGATTGACTCTCCCTTTGAACCAACTGACTCTCTCTGATTTAAGCTCACTCTGAGTTTGCATGTTCCCTCTAAGACTTGACTTTGTCCTATTCTATACAATATCCATAGTCATTTTCTCCCTCTACATCTACTGACCTCCTCTGAAGTCTGATATCCTATGAATTTTCATGGGAGGATGCTCCTCCCTACTGTATCCTAAGGGATAACTCCCTATGAAATTTGGCTCCTTATGAGCTAGTACTTAGTGGGGTCACCTGCCTCACCACTAATGGATCCACCTGTTCCTCCTCATAACCGTGACTCTATGTAAATCGAGAATCTTTGAGGTTGTTTTCTCTCCCTGAATAAATCACGGGGGACTAGATTTCTCTCTGCATCTTGTAAAGTATCAGGAAGCCAAGATGGCCTCTTCATGGTCACTGCAAAATATCTAGGTATATCCACTAGCTCAATTATCTCTACCAACTCCTCCTAATAGTCTAAAGGATGAACACCTAGACTAGAGGGATCTGTATGGTCATCCTTCGGAGCCTCATGCTCCTCACTATCAATATACATATGAGAATCTATATATACCACAAAGTTACCCTTATTTCTAGAAGGTTCTAACTTTGTCTTCTTCTCCTTCAGTACATGGATGTATACTGTCATTTCCACAACTCTGTGTCTCAAACCAGAGACCATATAACCATTTTCCACCTACAACCGTCACTATAGCTCCCTCTAATAGCTATCACCTGTGACCTACCTGAAATAAGAACAAGTACAAGAACAAGAAAAACACTCTTCCATTGTTGTGACCAATCGTTCCTCCACAGTAACCTTACCGAAACAATAACATCTCCATGGTAACATACATGGAATTTAACCTTTCCAAAAGAGGTTGGAACCACTGTAATATCCACATGGTTACTAGGATAGGAAAGTGATCATTTCAGCTTGTGAACAAGTACATCATCAGTACTAAAAAATGAGTTACATAATGATCATCATACCAACAATATTCAAGTGTTACGAAACATTTGATATAAAAAGTACTCAACATTAATAGACCTATAAAGGTTGTTATCCCAGTTACAACATTCACTTAAGATGCAGCAATATAGAATATCAAGCATGCAAACCTGGTGTCTTGTTGATGTTGTTCCATTTGATTTTGATCTATCATACATTATAGGAGACACCACCACTATTGCCTCCAACTCTTAGACAATACACCATCAATACATGAAGAAATCACAAAATCAAAAATAAAAGATTCAATGTCTAGGAAAACGTCAATAAGCCCAAACCCCCTAAAATTTCAACTTTGACCAAATGTCAATTTTATAGGTGCAGTAGATGTTCTAGGGAAAGATAATTTATTTGGTAAAATTAGTCCCAACAAATTTACAAACAAGTTCTCAACGAGCTTGACAAGAAACTATGCAACAAAAAATTTCATGTGCACCGGAAAATTTTATGTGCATCGAAAAATTTCATGTACAACGACAAATATCAACAAAGATTTGATACCATGTTGATTTTTCTAATTTCCACATATGATAATTATTACCTTATGACTTCAAACAAATTTCAATGCCACTGTTATCATAAAATAATTACACATTGAAAATTTCAACTTAAATAAAATTGTAGTGGAAATAACGAAATCACAGAGAGATAGCCATGCACAATAGACACATGATTTATCCTGGGAAAACTTGAACTCGGGAGAAAAAAAAACAACAAACATTTCTTTAGTAGAAATTTAATCCATGTTCACAAATACATCACTAGAATCCAAGCACATAGAAAGTTGCACCCTAGTGTGAGGAATAAACCTCAAGCATTGTGCATCACCGAACAAAGATAACGCATCGCCAAAAACAACTGCTAAGATTCTCCTTGAAGAATTCATTGGAACTACTACTGAAACTGCTACTAGACTTGAGCACTGGCTGAGGAGCTGAGCGAATGTGTAATAATGAAATAAAATTGCCTTTATTTATACTGATCAAGTCACCTTATTTAACTGGCAGGGATGACTTGTCATTTTTGTCCTTTAACTTTATTTTATTTATTTTGTATCCTTTACAAATGTTCCAATGGGACGGCTTGGTATTCTTGTCATTCATTTATTTCTATTGCATTCTAGGGCCTTCTATAATGGTTTATTTGTATTTTCTTATGGATAATGACTACTCGAAGTTGCAAAAATTCAACATTATGAATGATGCAATTTGACATAAGGAAACGAATATGTATGTCCAAATGCAACACAACCATTGAGGAATGTAGCGATTTGACATTATTCAACCAAGATGGACGTTGTAATGTGAGATTAACACAGTCAACCATTACTCATAATAATCAACATGGTCAATGATATCTAACCATTACTCACCATAATTAACACATTCAACCATAATCAACCATTACTCACCAAAATAAACATGGTTAACCATAGTCAACTCAATGTAATGTCGTGTTTATGAATGATCGACTGTGGGTGACCTTTAGTTTGGAATCCATATTCCAATATGAGGGATGTAATTCATAAATATCACATTGAAACATAAACCTAAAGGAATTCCACAAGGTTACATAACCCTAAATGAACATCCTAGCGTGACATAACATTTTCAAGGCTAACTTATGTCAAATAGATACATTCATCAGTGGTTGTGTCACATTGTGACACACATATTCAATTATGTCTAATTGCATCATTCCTAAATGGTTGCTTCACATTGTTATGTTCATTTAGGGTTATGTTACCCTACAACATTCCTTTAGGGTTATGTTTCAATGAAATGTTTATGAATTTCATCCCACCTATTGGAATATGGGTGTCATATTAAAGGTCATCCATATTCAATCATTATCAACCATATTGAACATGCTCATAAACTCAATCATGTTCTGCCATAGTTAACATGCTCATTCTCATGCTCATAAGGGTTCCATTACTTTACAACATTCACTAGTGTTTATGTCACATTGTGACATTCATTTTCATGGCTAACTTATGTCAAATTTCTACATTCCTCAATGGTCGTGTTGTAGTGCAATGTACATATTGATTGCATCATGATAAATTGCATCATTCCTAAATGGTAATGTCACATTGCGATGTTCACCTTGTCATCTTGTGTTCCTTTAGGGTTATGTTTTAGTGAAATGTTTATCAATGGTTGACTATGGATGACCTCTAATATGGAACCTGTATTCCAATAGGGGAGACATAATTCATAAACATCTCATTGAAGCATAACCCTAAATTAATTTCACAAAGTGATATAACCCTAAATGAACTTTTCAATGTGACATAAACATTTAATAATGATGAAATTTGACATAAGATAATGAAGATGTACATCAAAATGTGACACAACCATTGAGGAATATAACAATTCAACATTATTTAATGAGGGTAAACATGATAATGTGACATTACCATAGTAAACCATGTTTAAATACAAACAACACGGTCAACCACAGTAAACCATTACTAACCATAATCAACATGGTAAACCATAGCTAACTCAGTGTGATGTTTATGAATGGTTAACTATGGATGACCTTTAATTTGAAACCCATATTCCAATAAGACACTGTAAAAGGAAGGAGGGGAGATGCAATTTGACACAATGCAATAAAGATGTATGTCACAATGCAACACAACCATTCAAGAATGTATAAATTTGACATAAGGTATCCTTTAAAATGTTACATCACATCGCGGTGTTAATTTTGGGTTATGTCATTCCTTAACTTTAAATGAACGTCACATTGTGACGTATCCATTTAGGAATAATGGAATTTGACATAAGGAAATGAATATGTACATAAAGGCGTGATATGACCATTGAGGAACATAAAAATTTGGCATTGTTCAACCAAGATGATAATTGCAATAATACACTACCGTAGTAAATCGTGGTTAAACACAATCAACATGTTCAACCATAGTCAACCATTACTAGCCATCATCAACTTGGTGAACCATAGTCAACTTAGTGCGATGTTTATGAATGACTAACTATGGATGAATTTTAATGTGGTACTTGTATTCCAATAAGGGGGATGCAACTCATAAACATCACACTAAAGAATAATTGTAAACGTGCTCCAAGTAAAGGTTCCTTTATATTTGTTA